>MU123823.1:74117-92577 GCA_014904935.1 Melanogaster broomeanus | reverse complement strand
GTTATTGGTCTTTGGTGAAGCTGAGGGCTCGCGGATCAACAGACTGCGCCAACTGACAAAGTCAGCCGCTTTTCACTAACGGTCAAAATAGCGCGACATCGGCATTGTAAAACAGTCACAGATCGCAGGGCTATGTACCTCTCGGGAGGAAATTCATTATGTAGAGAACTGCGAAGACGTCAAGGACTCACGCACGTGGCACCAGGTGGGTATATGTGGGACTGCATCATGATCGAGTGGCGCCGCCTGGTCCAAGAGTTGTGGCTGAGGCACAGCTGAGCTCTGTGTATGGGTGAGAGCGCCTGAGACTCATTTATGCCGAGAGACCTGACAATACAGTATATAAGTACGCATGTAACACTGTGCAGTATTCAGTATTCAAATATTCAACCTCAGTTTGGTTCCGTAAGATGCAGCTTCCATCGATTACTCAGTACCGTGGTCCGTGACTCAGTTCAAAGACATTCAGATTGAAGAAGCTCTTGGAGCCCTTCAACGTAGGTTACGTAACCTCGATCTGCTACTCCGAAACCACTACCGGGGCAGTCGGAGCAGAGGAGAACACGTCATCCTCTGCAGAAAGGGCATCTGCAACTCCTGCCCATTACAACTACTAGTACCTGACACTGCTTCATATGGCTAAATGACGGCACATTGACAAGCAACTGCTCGATCACCAACCAGACCTTTCAAGGCTTTTAGGGTCTAGCTTGCTTGGTTGGGCGTCACACAGTCGCAAACCCTGTATTTGTGACAGCAATGGGAGGTCGTCCTCAGATTTGCTGTAAGTTACGCCTGAGGGTTAGCTCACCTTTACTTCCGGGGATCAGGGACAAGGAATTCATATGGAGATGTTTAGTTGCACAAATTAGCGCGCTCGTTTGCCAGCGCATCCTCAAATACGTGTCGACGTTTCCCACTGCCCACCCCTTTACCCTCTCAAAAGGGCTCTGTTAACGGTTCGGTCTGGTGTTTTTCTCATTCCTCATGTCAGTACCGTCTGAGTTCTTGGATGCTCTATTCATTCGGAAGTGAGCATTATCTACTCTGCAGCATGTCCTATCAAATGACTCGACCGTTGCAGGTCCCTCTTTTTTGCAGGCCACTCGCTACTTGTTTACGACTATCTGTTAACTTTCTCTCGCGAAGTGCGCACTTTCTTGGTGGTGTCGGGAATGCTACCTAAGAACTAACGTTTCAAGGTGGAGTATGTGTGGGGAGCTCCCTGGACGGTCGTTAAAGTGGTCTTCCTACTAAACCGGTATGGTAACCTGATTGGACAGTCGCGCTCGAGGAAACGGGAATCCTGAGTCACGGGTCAGCAGAGGTATTCATATGCTTTTGTCTGCAACATCTGAGTCCCAATCAATCCACCAGTTCTGTGTAGGTTTTGGCCTGTTCACCGCGGGTTTCATGATCTTATCCACAGAATCAATTCATAGTAAGCACTTCTGATTATGATGCAGGGTATTATTACTTATCTGCGTGATGTTCAAAACGTAGTTCTGGTTCTGATGCGCGCCTGGGCGATATGGGGGTGCACCTATCGTCTGGCGGTGTTACTGATGCTCTTATACGCTATCTACCTCCTGGGTGTTGTTGCGATGGCGACTTATGGAGCGAAAGTGACCTCTGCGGATTGTGAGTACTAACCCCGTTGAGTCCGTGTGCACAGGTCAATCCAACTTTCTACTGTTGCTTCAGTCGTTGGTTACCAGTACTTCGACGAGGTTGGTGTTTGTATCGTGGCCATACCTCGTAAGTCCCCACAGTCGCCAGTATCACCACCTTTTTGATAATTCTCTTGTCGTGAATGGTAGCTCTGTTCGTAAGTTTCTCCCCGCCCTAGATGATTCCCGACATTAGCTGAGACCCCTTCAAAATTCACCTGCAGTATGTATGGTGCGGTGTAGCATGGGTGGATCTTGCATGTTTAAGCTGCGTGTTTGTTAACTCACTTCCATAGCCTGATGATCGACACCGCAATGTTCGCCACGGTCATGCACAGTCTTCGCGAGTTAACAAGCGACTCTCGACTTCTTTATCCCTCACCCCTGCTATACCTTCTTGTGAGAGACGGTAGGATCATTTAATCTCTTGTTTCTCTGCATAAGAATGCTCATCGTTGTTGTTCAGCTGTTGCGTTTTATATTGTAAGTTGTCCGAGCTCTTTCGGATGTAGATGGGTCTCACTGCTTTACAGACAAGTACATTCACCAACTTGTTTACCATTGTATGCTGGTAGGCATTTTTAACGAGGTTCCGCGCGCGTGCTCACTCGAGAGAATGTGACAGGACGGTTTATAGAAATGTAAGAAATTTCAGTAATCCTATTATGTTCTCAGGTATCTTGATCGCAAACAGGACCCAAGAAACATGCTTCAGCTAGGGTGAGCATAATGCCATCCCGTCTACCAATACCATCTGTTGATTCATTACACCTTCCTCCACAGATTATCCTTCCCCCTTCTTTCAATGGTTGGACAGCGTCTCGTGCTCAGCCTCCGGGGGTTCCAGGCACGACACTACACGACGCGTGACTTGAGTCGCGAGGTCAACAGGCAAATGGCGGCGATGGGAGGTACGTCATTCTGGCAGGCTGTCGACCCGTGGCCGAATGGCGCACATGAGGCAGGCCACGGCGTCCAGAGTGGAGTAGGATCAGTGGTACCGCGCCGGCGCCAGCAACGGTGTTCGATCTCCGATGACGGAGGGGATCTATAAGGTCCTTCGTGTGGATGAGGAGCGCATATATTCGTCAGAACGACAAGTGAGAGGATTCGCAGGACTGCTTATTATGTTACTAGGAGCAGATAAAAGACGACGGATCAAATCTGCTACAGACTGTCAACTGTAATTCACCGTGCTGTTTGAGGTATCACAGCTGTAAATATGTTCGGGGACATTCATGTGGATCACCTGTAATTGACTACCAGTACTATATAATTCGCCCTTTGTTGATCTTCTTTGGTGACGCTGAGAGCTTTCATGGCTCACAGAAACTGAGAACACAGCCCAGTTCTGTTTTTTCCATGATTGCGCCCACTGACAAAGTCAGTCGCTCTTCAGTAACAGTCAATAGCACGACATTTCAGTCGCAGATGGCAGAGCGCCACCCCCGTGACAGAACCTTGCTCGCTTGCAAGGCGACACTTCCTGTCATCCGATGCTAAGTTGCTAACGTCGCATCTGGTAATCGTCACACCTTGCCCACAGTGCCCACTGCCCACACCTTGCCCACTACACATACACGCGGTGGCCTACTATTCAGCAGAACCCTCTCACGGACAAGACCTCTTCCTCCGAATTGACATCTGACAGTGCATCCCAACCTTTGTTATTAGCCGGGGACACGCGTGCAGCAAATGAGATTATGAGGCCCGTCTGAAAGGCAGCGCAGCGCGTAATACTACTCACCCACTCCCATCGACCGATGCTTGGTTAACATATCGCGTGATTCGCGTCCATTTCGAGATCCGCTGTAGTGAGTTTGCATACGCAGGGACACCAAGAAGACCGAGGTCGGCCTTGAATTTTCTCATCCCTGAGGCTAACATTACAGAGATTGAGAGGTGAGCACTCTTATAACATGCCCCTTTTTGCATCTCACAGGCACACTACTGCAGACTCTGGCGAAACTTCTGACATTATGCCTAGGGGCACAGCTGAGTTCTTACTCCAACCCTATTTTACAGGTCAGTCATACTTCCCCAGACACTGCGAGAGGATGGAAAACCTATGTTACACCATTTTGGCGCATTTGATGTGAGTTTAATAGCAGTACTCCTCTCAACTCGCTTCTATATTCTCACCTTGCTCAACTTTTCTGTCTCGTGCAGCCCCTTAGTTCGCATTTCTCCTCAGACCCCAAGTCGATGCACACCCAATCATTCGCCGAACGGTTCGGGTATGGGATCGTCACCTCCTCGCTATCCTCGCCAGCGTTTGCCACAACACTGATACCACATCCGCATTCTCTGACGTTCATTACCTGGAAAACTCACCACTAACCACAGCAGAAGCCCGAGGGCAGCAGAGGGTTCCTCCTCACTTTCGATATCACTTGAACCCATCACCGCGTTTTGTCCCATCACTATCTCGTTCACAGTCGCTGTTGCCGCTCTCAGCGCTCGATTTATTTCTTAACTTCTCTGTTGCTTGCTGACACACTGTATCATATGCATCTTCAGTCTGGATATGCACTCTAAACCTGATGTTATGGCACCCATGAGTCTAATCTCGTGTTTCAGAAACTGTTGTCACCCATTTCAAGTCTTTACAAGCCTTGCACAACTTGATCTCTGCTGGTCAGCTATGGGACTCAACGATCGATGACATCTTTAGTATGTTGGAGAACGCGGAACGAGACTACCGTTCAGTTGATGTCTCTTGCCCTCGCGCCCACTGAGACCTTGTACATACTATATTTTATCGTCCACACGTCCCCACCGACGCCGTCCTCCTCTCTCCGAGTTGCCCTTTCCACATCTCTCCTGACGGCTCGAACACAATGCGACAACATCAGGCAGCTCCTCTCCGCCATCACCTCCTGGAGTGGATCGTACGCAGCACTTGCTCTTGCTGGGAATCCGCCGGCATCTCAACTAGCACAGCGGAGAGAGAAACGGAGATCAGATCTCAGCGTGCTGACTAGCTGCCAATATGTTTGTGACATGGATCATCGATCACCCTACGGTAATTGACTATCATCATACAATTCACCCGTTATTGGTCTTTGGTGAAGCTGAGGGCTCGCGGATCAACAGACTGCGCCAACTGACAAAGTCAGCCGCTTTTCACTAACGGTCAAAATAGCGCGGCATAGGCATTACAGTCACAGACCGCAGGGCTATGTACCCCTTGGGAGGAAATTCATTACGTAGAGAACTGCGAAGACGTCAAGGACTCACGCACGTGGCCACCAGGTTTATGTGGGACTGCATCATGATCGAGTGGCGCTGCCTGGTCCAAGAGTTGTGGCTGAGGCACAGCCGAGCTCTTTGTATGGGTGAGAGCACCTGAGATTCATTTATGCCGAGAGTCTAGAGACCTGACAATATATAAGTACGCATGTAATGCAGTGCAGTATTCAATATTCAAAATATTCAACCTCAGTTTGGTTGCGTAAGATGCAGCTTCCATTGATTACTCAGTACCATGACTCAGTTCAAAGACGTTCAGATTGAAGAAGCTCTTGCCAAGGAGCCCTTCAACGTAGGTTACGTAACCTCGATCTGCTACTCCGAAACCACTGCACTACCGGGGCAGTCGGAGCAGAGGATGAACGCGTCACCCTCTGCGGAAAGCATCTGCAACTCCTGCCCATTACAACTACCTGACACTGCTTCATATGGCTAAATGACGGCACATTGACAAGCAACTGCTCGATCATCGACCAGACCTTTCAAGGCTTTAGAGTCTAGCTTGCTTTGCTTGGGCGCCACACAGTCGCAAACCCTGTATTTGTGACAGCAACGGGAGGTCGTCCTCAGATTTGCTGTTAAGTTACGCTTGAGGGTTAGCTCACCTTTTACTTCAGGGCATCAGGGACAAGGAATTCATACGGAGATGTTTAATTGCACAAATTAGCGTGCTTGTTTGCCAGCGCATCCTCAAATACGTGTCGACGTTTCCCACTGCCCACCCCTTTACCCTCTTAAAGGGGCTCTGTTAACGGTTCGGTCTGGTGTTTTTCTCATTCCTCATGTCAGTGCCGTCTGAGTTCTTGGATGCTCTATTCATTCGGAAGTGAGTATTATCTTGTAACGACTTCGTAGATGAAAATCGTCACACGGAGTAGTTGGGTCTCGTTAGAGGTCTTAGAGAGCTCAGATAGAACTGTTCCAAGGGATCTCTGTAGGAGGTAGACTCATCTACAGGCTAACTACAGTCTCGTATTTATACGTCTAGCTACAAGGATGAAATAAAAAAGGAAATAGAAAACGTTGCAAACATGTGTAGGACGAGAGCCAGTCTCGTCCGTAAGAAATCCGATCCGACAAACCCGAATTCCTTACATTCGCCCTCCTGATCCACGCAGAGGATCATCCAAGAGTGTCAGAGTTCAGGAAAGGGAGCACCGGGCTGAGGACGCCTGAGTAAAGCAGGCACCAGGCAGCACAGTTAGTGACTACCAATAAGACAAATAGCATGCAATAGATGATACCATTATTAGCAGCTCCGCTGCTCGTCTCGGCGCTTGCTTCGACGCTGGTGCTGCCTTGCACGGGCACAGACGAGGAGGCGGGCACAGGCGCAGAGGCAGGCATAGCGGCCTCATTATTGCCGAAGCCCATCTGAATGTCTGCCAGAAAGCTGTCTTCGATCGTGAGACCTCCGAAATTAAGTCCGGGGGTGGCGCTGGCAGTGGTTGTAGGTTGGGGGGAGAATCCTAAGTTGCGGATTGGGGTTGGTCCGCCAACTTTTCGCGCGCCGCGCCTTCCACCTTTGAGCTGGTGTTTGCGAGTAGCTTCCATGGCCTGACGTCTGATCTGGGCTTGCTCTGACATGCGGTTAGAGGTAAGGTTATTGCGAGTTCCACCCGACTTACGAGTCGAGGTGTCAACCTTGAACCGTTCAAGTATGGCGCTAGTCGCCGAGTTTCCGCGCCCCCCGCGATGAGTTCTTCCCTTGTACGGGGCGCGGGTTACATGGTTCATGACAGTAACAGGTGTGGGTGGAACAGAGACTGATGCGTCGCGAGTCTCAGGGAATGATGGCAAGGGAAAGCGGAGCTCCAGATCGGGGTGATGAGCGTAAAGGTAACAGAAGTTCACATAAGCCGCTGGGACGACCTGAGAGTGGACGTCGAAGGTCCCGTTCTTGATAGAGGAGGCTAGGTCTTTGAAGATCTTGACCTGGTGAGGCCTGATCTGAAGAGTAGAACGCTGTTCCATTTCACGCTGTGTTCTAACATTTCCTGAAGCATTGCTCGTCCTTTTATACCTTTTTCCTGCCTGCAAGTCAACTGCAACGAGGCGCGTCGGGATATTTCTTTCCGAACGTGATTGACTGAAGTTTCGTCCGAAGTCATCTAGGAATTGAAGTCCATCTTGACAGCGCTTAATGTCACTGGGTGATATCGCAAAGATAGGTAATTCGTGATCTTGGCTGACGCGCTTGGGTAGGTCATTGATGCTGATCACATCCTG
The DNA here is from genome assembly GCA_014904935.1 of Melanogaster broomeanus. Classification (NCBI taxonomy): domain Eukaryota; kingdom Fungi; phylum Basidiomycota; class Agaricomycetes; order Boletales; family Melanogastraceae; genus Melanogaster; species Melanogaster broomeanus. Next base: position 85,426 of record MU123823.1, on the reverse strand, counting down.
TGCCTCCAGGTACTGTGTCAGGGCTTCTAGCTTCGATACCTCCACATACGGTAGCCAGATTTGGTCTCCCGTTGTGTAGAGCACTTCAAACATCGAGTCCCGTCCTTTTCCGTGGTGATTGACAATCTTATCCACCGAATATTCTTCCATTTTTCCTAGGCCGATAATCTGTGGCAATTGTCTTCCGGGGAATCGGCGGTCATCGTTGGGCACATGGATACGAAGCAAATTCGCATGGAAGGCGGGATGAACGCCTCGTTGCTTAAGCTCGGATGGTAGGTCCAGCCGGTACGAGTTATTTCGGTAGTCCTCAAGTATTTGGAAAGGTCCAATGAACTTCGGAGCCAGTTTCCGGGCTCTACCTTTTGGCAATGTCAGGTTGGCCGTCGAAAGGTATACGAGGTCTCCTTTCACAAATGGAGCTTCCTTTCGTTTCCGATTTGCTAACTCAGTCTGTTTTACGCGAGCAGATATGATTGCATCATGTGCTTGCATGATCGCATCCTTCATCCGTTGAGCGAAAGCTCTGACGCCTGGGTACTCGCAATCGGCATTCCAGATCATTGAACGAGGTAATCGACCGTAGTTCAGGACAAAAGGTGCGTATCCAGTGGTCTCTGAGCGTGCACTGTTGATCGCGAATTCAATTGCAGGTAGCTTGCTTGCCCAGTCTCGTTGATGCGGTGCCACGCATTGCCGTAACATCTGCGTGATGGTTCTATTCGCACGTTCAGTGGCACCATCTGACTGTGGATGAAAAGCGGATGACATGCGTAGCTCGATGCCAGTAAGTTCATTTAACTTACTCCAAAAGGTACTCGTGAATAATGAGTCCCGATCACTAACAATATTGGCTGGCATCCCGTGGATTCGGTACACGCGGTCATACATTATTTCGGCAATGTCTTTTCGCTCGATAGGTCTGCTTCGTTGGCACGAGGTGAACCATGGACGTAAGGTGGTCTATTATTACCATGATCATGTCATACAGACCGGTGAGTGTCTTGGACTCTGGTAGAGGTCCGACGAAATCAATACCAATCGTTTCCCAAGGGTATGTAGGACGTCTAGAGTCTCGAGCAAGCCATAACTCTTGTGATTAGTCGACTTGGACGTCTGACACGTAACGCATGATTGGCAGAAAGCTTCAACATCAGGGTTAAGCCCCTTCCACCACACGTTGTCTCGTAGGTACGTGATGGTTTTTGCGGGTCCCAGGTGGGCGAGGATTGAATGAGCATGTGAGATTAAGATTTCTCGCAGGCGTCGTTCGCCGATTTTGATATCTGGGATACAAAGTATGCGTTGACCTTTGTCTCTGAGGAAGATTAGCCCGTTGCTGACTTCAAAATTCTTGTAGCTTGCGGGCTTCTCCAAGATTCCAGCGAAGAACTTGTCTTCACCATACCGGTTTACGACGCTGCGATGAATATCGATCGATGGATCTCCAAGCGTTATGATGTCTGCGAGAGTTGGGGGGTCTTCACTCAAGATTTCCTCGGGCGGTGCACTGCTAATAGTTCTGGGTAACTCATCGAGTGTTGCAGTTGCTTCTGGCACGTCAATAGGTAATGTCTCGTTGCCTTGTTCAGCCTGAGTGCCAATGTGTTCCGTTGTAGGGGTACCACTTTCGCCCTCCAGTGGTTTGGCTGGGTCTCGGAGCCGAAGAACCACTCTCTTTGCATTTGGGAATGCTTCTCGCGCCCTCCGCTCGGCCTCACGATCTGACCGCGTCGCACCCAGGAAGATAGGTGTTCCCGTGTACAATGGCGTTGTGACCATACCTAACAGGATTGAAGATGGCGAGTTCTCTTCTTCAGCCGTCATGTATTCGCTTGCAGCTCTCACAGTCCCTCTGGGCTCGGCGGAGTAGATACGACTCAGTGCGTCAGCCAGGGTGTTTGTCTTTCCGGGTACGTGGATTATCTCGAAGTCAAAGTCGGACAATGTTTCCAGCCATCGGGCCTGGCGTGGTGACAACTTACGCTGCGTTTTGATCCACTCGAGCCCTTTGTGATCCGTAAAGATTCGGAACGGCACGCCTTGTAGCAAGTGCTGAAACCTTTTCAGAGTTTCCACTATGGCTAATAGTTCCTGTTCGTGGACTGGGTAATTCTGTTGAGCTGGGTTGAACTTCCCAGACCAGAATGCAACAATGTCGCCAGTTTCCAAGCTGTCGCCCTGCCATAGCACACCGCTTCCGCCGGTCAAAGACGCGTCGCAGGAGAGGTTGATGGGAGCATGGCCTGGTGAGTAATCAATCGTTTTGCGACGAACATCACGCCAATTCTGAACGATTTCCTTGACCTGATCGAAGGCTCGCTGTTCCGTAGGTGTCCACTGCCATGGCGTCGTCGGTGCCGAACGTTTATGGAGGACCGACATGGGAATGCGGATCCCTTCGCACCCTGGCGCTAAGTATCCAACCGCTCCGATGAACGATGCCAGTAGGTCTTTAGTCGTCGGCGTTTTCCAGTTAACAACTCGGTCGACTTTGGCTGGGTCCATCCGGATGCCTTCGCCATCTATGACATGCCCAAGTATGCTCAGCTCGTCCTTGAAGAATTGTAGCTTGTGATCACTCAAGTAGAACTTATGCTTTCGTAGAGTATCAATGACAATCTTAACGTGCTTGACGTGATCTTCGGCAGTGTCGGAGTAAATTACAATGTCGTCTAGGTAGACGTCCATAATTACTCCAATGTATGCAGCAAAGATGTGATTCATGAGCGACTGATAGGTCGCGCCGGCATTACAATCTCCAATCTGCATGACATGACTGACCATAGTTCCATCGGGCGTAGTGAACAAAGTTTTGTTCACGTCCTCGGGTGCCACTCGGATTTGTTCATATGCGTCCTTCCCATCGAGTAAGCTACGATATGGGTGTTTGACGACGTTCCGAAGTATACTTTCGATATCAGGGAGTGGGGAGGCAAGTTTCCGAGTGTTGGCATTGCGCTCTCTCGTGTCCACTACGGTTCGCAAGCGCAAACTGCCGTCTTTTGTGGGTTTCTTGAGCATTAGCATGGGTACAGCATTCGATCCGCTGTGAAACTCCCAACGACCAGTCTTAAGGTAGTCCTCACGTTTCGCTCGCCAGAGTGGTCTCATAGCTTCTGGACATCGGGACGGTCGCCAAGAATATACTTTATTCTCGTCGATGAGGGGGATTACATGGTTAATGACACGAAGGGGGGGTAATGGCGTCTCGACTGCCTCTTTGCAAATATCTTTCGCATATTCTCGCAACTCTTCTCTGTAATTCTCTAATGCATCATTGCGCAGTTCCGTCGCTCTGGATTCCAATGTGAATGTATGAGTACCTTTGATAGGCAGCGAACGATCACTGCGTACCGTGACCTGAGCCGGATTGAAACCCAGTAATACTTGATGCTGGAATAGGAACGGCATACCAAGGATGATATCGTAGCTATCTAGGTTCGCGACGTCAAACGTACGCTGTTCCTTGATGCCCTGATACTCGAGTCCGACTGTGGTGGACGCTTTGACTTTACTGCGTGAGCCGGATACGGCGAGCTGCAGGTTGATAGGCCGGTCGAGAACCGTGAGAGGTAGTTTAAGTTGGTCGGCAAGAGTCGTGGACACGAAGTCCGAGAGTGACCCGGTGTCGAGCAGTGCTCGGCAAGGCTGGCCATTGATGCGTACAACGACGATCGTTGGTTTGGGAAGGAGACGGTCAGAACCTTTGATGCGTGCCGCATTTCTTTCGAGAGGTTCCGTGGCTGCGCCTGCTTCGGTGATGACTCGGCAAGGTTTCGTAGCAGCACAACGTAAGAACTCACCAACATCGGAAAGGAAGTCATCGAGGTCTTCTTCCAATGAGTCATCAGAGACTTCGGTATCGGCGGAGCTTGACGCGCAGCTGACCACGTCCCAGTCTCTGTCCAGTTCCGCGCACTTGCGCTCTTGATGAGGTTCTATGCCGCAAGAATGAAGGTGCTCGGGGGAGCTCGTGAACATGTGCCGTAAGAGAACATCGGGGATGACAGGGATCTCGCCGTGCCATCGCTTTTCGCGCTTGTCAAAGATGAGCTCATCATAACATTTTGACTTCTCGATGTGGAGCCAATGAACGATGTCGAATTGGGGATCGGTAAGGTCAGAGTGGTACAGAATATGGTCATCGAGAGTGTAATGATCCATTAGGAGGAACGTCTCTGGCCCTCCGCATTCTTGAATGGAGAATCTATTTGGCTGCAGGGGGGAGTTACCCGGATCAACAAACTGATCGAAAGTCAGAGGAACAGCGGACCGAAGGAGAGCCAGTGCACGCTGTATGAGCACCTCTTTGTAAGAGTCTATAAAAGGCTCTGTAGAAGTACTCAGTGTACTGGTAAGTCACTATATGGTAAGTAAGTACCTGTAGAAGTACTACAGGACTGTGAGTATAAGATGTATCTGTACTAGGGAGATACTCACCTCAGTGTACTGGTAAGTCACTGAGGTGTAAGACTACGAGAGGCGTGTCTAACTGGACACGTGATTAGGTAAGCTAGGTAAACGCCTACATACCGATTGTATTCCAACACTCCCCCTCAATCGGAGTGGGGTAGTTCTAATAACGAAAGAATAAAAAATCAACAATGAAATAATACCTGGTAGTAAAATTCCAATAAACGAGTGAATCTTGTCGTCCGTAAATGATTGTGTGCGACGCTGTTCAAAGCGCTGCGTCTGCGCGGTTACCCGATATGGTAATTCGCGGCGCGTCTCGCATTTCCTGGCGATGGGGTGCGCGGTCTTCGTGTATTGCGCCCGTAGTCCTTCGGCTTTGATCCTGACTGGCCTGGGACGTTCCCCTGGCATCCCCGGTGCATATCCGATGCATCCGACGGGTTGGATTGGCCCGGTAGGGTCCCGACGCGACTGTATTCGGCGGGTGTGGGTTCCCGCGTACGCGCATGCTTGACGGATTCTCGCGGGTCGCGTCTTGAGTCGTCCACGTCGACGTGGTGGATTGGCGGGTTTGGTAGGGCGTTTCGGGCGGTTCATAGGTGGTGTGGATGGTTCAGGTACGTTCCTCGTCGTCCGTGCGTGGTTCTTGTGCTGATTTGGCTCGTCTTCAGCCAGCAGCTTCGGCGCAAGTCCTCGAGACTCGCGGCCGGCGTTGCTCGTTGCACCATCGTTACCACTCGCTCCGTCATCTCGTCTGCTGCCCTTTCCTTCGCTCCGGTCCCCTGTCTCTCCCTTGACCTCGCTCGACTGGTTTCGCTTGTGAACACCGCCGCCTGGGTCGTGTGACGCGTGGCCTCGTTGCCTGGTATGTTCATGCTGCGGCTTGTCCTCGCGATGTTGGTTTACGGGTGGTGTTCCGTCATCCTCCTGCTCGATCTGCACCATTTGGGGTTGCTCCCCCTCGCACTGCGCCTGTTGTGGCCCTCGGTACGTGTCGCCCGTGTCATTTGCGTTGTGCGGCGTGTGTACGCAGCCGCTCCGTCTGCTGACTGGTTGTGCCGCTGCTGCTGCTGTCACATCGTCCTCGTTGTGTGCAGGCTTGGTACCACTCTGGCTGCGCACCTCTTCACGAGCATGGCCGGTTGATCTCCAACCGCCTCGCTCCCCCTCGAGCGGCATGCTCAGGGGTGCTGGTGCATGATCTCATGTGCGCGCCTTGTACTGACGGTCTTCTTCAGCCTCTAGGTTCCCTTGCTGGACCTCCAGCTGTGCTCGATGCGCTCCGAGTCGTGCAGTGGTCCTGTCGTCAGCGCGGCCGCTCGATGGCTCATGGCCTCGCTCTCCCTCGAGCGACATGCTCGGGGTTCTGTGTTGTGTGCTGGGCTTGACGCGTCCGCCTGGGTCTTCGACGATCCCATCTGGGACTTGTGCGCTGCTGCTTGTCATGCAGCCGTCCTGCTCGTGCGCGCTGCTGAGCCGTTCTGCTCGCGCGCAGCGTCCTTCGCCGTGCGCACTCGCGTCGTGCTGTTGGCCTGCGCGCGTGCCGTTCGTTTGCCTCTGGGCGTCTCCCTGCACCTCCGTGGTGTCGTCTGGTGGTTCTGCACCTTCGCTGTGCGCTCTGGTGCTGTCGCTCGTCACCTGACTATCCTGCTCCCCCTCGAGCGGCATGCTCGGGGGTGCAGCAGTCTCGTGCCTTGGCATCTCTGCCCGACGTGGTTCTTCGTCGTCGTCCCTGGCTTCGCGCTCGCTGCCTGCCACTCCTTGGCCCTCTCCGCTCGATCTCGTGTCGTGCGGCGTCCTCTCGTGTGGCATCAGCTTCGATGCGTTTGGTGGGGTCTTGTTGGGTGCGACGTGCGTGTGGTGGACGTCTTCGTCTCCACCGTCGTCATTCGGGCTGCTTGCTGGGGCTGCGAGGCTTATGCCGTCAGCCGTTTGGTCCGCAGCGCCTTCGCCCGGTCCTTTCGCTGTGGCTATCTCCTCGCCAGGTCTCCCCATCGACGTCTTACCCTCACCCTCAACTCCTTCGTTGGTCTCTTGACCCTGTCCCCTCACGCTGTCGCCCACTATTTCATGCGGTGCGTCCTGGGGCTTGCACGATGCGCCCACTGGCCCTGTGGGCCCTGCGCTCGTTGCGTTTGGGTTCACAGCGTCAGCGGCTGCTTCGCTGGCTGCTTGACGCGTCGTCTCGGGTTTTGGGGGTGTTGTCTGGCTGCTCGGCATGGATGCGAGGCTTATGCTGCTAGAGGTTTCATCCGTGGCTTCTTCGCCCGGTCCTCGTGCTGCAGCCCTGTGCTCGCCCTTCCATCCAGCTGCTCTCTTTCCCCTTCTATCCCTCCTCTCGACTCTCCCCTGGCTACTCGTGTCGCGTTCTGGCTCGTGACGCGTCCTGTTGCGTGACTCTTCGACTTCGGCGCTCTTGGACTTCTTCGCGGCTGTTTCACAGTCTCGCGTCTTGTGGCTGCGCTCGCTAGGCTTCTGACGTGTGACGGCGGGTGTTCTTGGGCTGTGCATGGCCATCCATGATACTATTTCGCTCTCCCTCTCGAATAAATCTGTGAAGTAGTCGAGGTATTCATGCGCGGTTTCGAGGTGCATGATGCGTAGGATTAATGAGTCGGGGATAGTACTCGTGATGATGAATTGCGCGCTACAGTTGCGCTGGTCCCATGCTGCAAGTTCGCGTTCCGTCGCGTTGACCGGTTTCGCGTCAATGCCGTCGAATTGCTGGAGTAAGTTCTTGTGTTTTGCTACACGAAGAACGTTCTCGCGATACGTTTTCCAGTTCCGTCCGTCGTTCGCGAGCTCTGGTACTTGAATTCTAGAGCCGTCGTCGAGTACTGTTGAGTACGCCATTTCGTGGGGTTCGAGTCTGGTGAGTGAAAACTTTTCTTCCTACTAACAGGCGGGGCTCATAACCTGTAAGAGTCTATAAAAGGCTCTGTAGAAGTACTCAGTGTACTGGTAAGTCACTATATGGTAAGTAAGTACCTGTAGAAGTACTACAGGACTGTGAGTATAAGATGTATCTGTACTAGGGAGATACTCACCTCAGTGTACTGGTAAGTCACTGAGGTGTAAGACTACGAGAGGCGTGTCTAACTGGACACGTGATTAGGTAAGCTAGGTAAACGCCTACATACCGATTGTATTCCAACACTCTTTCCTGGCCTGTCGAAGTTCCTGGGTCTCGGAGCATTCAGTGGGTAGAGAGCAGAACAGAGCAAGCTCTGTGCCTTCCTCCAACGCAGCTAGGCGAATTTCAGCCGCGGACGCTGTACCGAGAGCATTGAGTCGAAGTGTCTCGCGTCGCTGAGACGGCCTGATTTGCTTGCGTTGCGGGCAGTTGCGCTCGATGTGATCTGGGCTTTCACAGGTGAAACACTTACCCTCCTCTCTGAGGCGTTTCTTACGTTCTCGCTCAGCACTCTTGTCCTCATCTTTGGTTTTGGAACCATATCTTTGCTGGCCTTTGGGATTTCGGCCAGCCTTGGCATCAGAAGTGGCATTGGTGGGAGCGCTGTTAGAGGACGAGCGTGTCTGGGGCTCATGGCAGCGGAGCTGAGGCTGTCAGTGCGTGAATTGCGAGCTGAGTCAGCATTCCTTTTCTGGCGATTGTGGCTAGAGAGCTGATCGCGCCTTGTACGATCCTCGTCTATCACACGTTGTGCCTTCTCGTATCGCAAGCACTCGGATTCCAAGGTTACCAGGGAGATCGTAGTGGGGTCGTATCCATTACGGGTGAGCTCTGCGCGAAGATAGGACTGGCACCGACGCCAGAATGCAAGGACCACGTCTCGTTCAGCAATGTCGCCAACTGTGTCGGCGATCTCTTGCAGCTTTCGCAAGAAGTCGAGAACTGATCGATTGTCCTGTTTACAGGCATCAAACTTGTCACGTTGTTGCATCCGGAAGTCTGCAGGGAAGACATAGTCAAAGAGTGCCTCGAAAAACTCAGTGAGTGAATATCTCTTCTTGAGATCTAGTATATTCCGCTCATAGAATTTGTATCCTCGGCCATCCAGGTACTTGCCAGCTAGCCGGATTCCCTTCGCACGGGAGAGGCGGCCACGTTTTACCCAGTCGCGAAGTTCCCGGCACCATTTCTTGAACAAACCGACTTGTACCTCACCGCGGTAAGTGAACGGCGGGTCCTGTTTGAGGAATGCCTGCTGATACTTGAGTTTGTTCAGTTTAGCACGGTAGCGACGTCTACGTTCACGTTTTCGCTCCTTCGCAGTTCGTGAGTCATCGCTCAGGATAGATTCCGGTTCTTCATCGAGGAAATTAGATCCAAATGAAGAATCATCATCAGTCGACGAGTCAGATGAGTCAGACGGATCGGACGGGTTCGGAGCGTTACGTGGGGCGATTGGCCTATGAGGAGGTGGATTTCCCGTCCCTCTAGGTACGTTCCTTCCAATATCGGTGTCTGACGAAGGTTCACTGTCACTCGGGTCATCTCCTCGCATAGCTCGAAAAACAGTGCTCTCCCGCGGGAAGACTGACGCCGCACGGTCCGTGTGTCGTAACGGCTCCGTTGCAAGTCGTTCTGGTAAGCCCATTCGAGTTTTGTGCTTCACTCTGTCGCTATCGTGATGCACACTGACTTGTTTAGATGAGGTCTCAGAGACGGCAACTCGTGGAGATGGTGCACGCACGTCAAACAGGTCATGCCAATTATCGGTTTGAATCGGTGCATGAACCTCGTGCTGATACTGCCGGGTACCTTCGCCGGGATTGAGGATGACAGAATTGACATCGACCTCCACGTCTGGAGTAGAGGGAAGTGCGACACGTCGCCAAGGGGAGTCTTCGTTTGGTTTAGGTAGTACACTATCCAGGTTTCCATGTTCGCGTTTGACCGTAATCAATGGAGATGTTGCCTTGTCCGCGTGTCTGCGCGCATGGTAGTTTTGCACGGCACGATCAACCATGACGGCCGGCGACTTCTGGGCAGATTTGTCAATGAGTTCGCGAGATAACATCAGTCTCCTTTCAGCCAGTAAATTATCAATGAGTCCTTGCTGCTCGGCGATCAAAAATTCAGTGTTCATTGCAGCTTGTCGAGCGAAGCGTTCATCCAATTTCCTCATTGCCGCGTACAGGAGCCTTGCCTTTCTCAGTGGTAGTAAAACGTGGGCTTTTCTCCGCCGCACGATCGCCACGAGGCATTCGAGGGTTGGCCTACTGGAGCAAAAGGTACCGGACCTATTGCGCCATCATCTTCCGACCAATCACTCCAAATCAATCTCGGGTGTACAGGTTCCGTGTTACTATCAGGGCCTTCGTCTATTTCTAGTAACCACGATGGCCACCTATTCTGGTCTAGTACTACAGACCTAGTGACAGAACTTACACTGCCTGCTTTAGCAGGTGAGCGCGGCTTGATAAATCCATCATCGCCCCCTTCTTGGGCGCGATCGTTATCGCCGGTCTCGTACTTCAGGGCAAAAGACGGAAACTGGAAGACGTATCGCGATAACGTTTCTTCGTGTACAGAAAACACAAAAACGTAGTAACTGCCAGCAATTCGACGGCAGGTTCGACGCGAAACCGGTCCAACGCGACGGAAACGCGAACTTGCAGCATGGAAGACATCCGAACTGAGGCGCGCAATTCATGGAACATTCACGAGTACCCCGCGGGTATCTCCCAACATACAATATCAAAATTACAACAGCATCATGCAGCTGAAACCGGAGCATGAATACCTCGCAATAACTTCAACAGATTATAATGATGTGGCAGAGAGTGAGGATTGAGCGAGAATTACAGAGTAGCTGACACATAGGCAATTTATGGGAGACCATGCACAGCAAGAACCCCTGCGCTCACGACGTTCAGGGACAGTCTAGCGGAGCATTCAGCAAGGGGCGATTGTATCTTTGCTGAAACAGCCGCGCGAAGACAAGGGGCACGGGGGAGGACGCCGACGCTGATCTGTCCAGATCAGGTTACAATCCGGTTTAGAGCGAAGGTCGCTTTACACGACCGTCCAGGGAGCCCCCACACATACTCCACCTTGAAACGCTAGTTCTTAGGTAGCATTCCCGACGGACCACCAAGAAAGTGCGCACTTCGCGCAGAGAAAGTTAAACAGATAGTCGTAAACAAGTAGCGTAGTGGGCCTGCAAAAAAGAGGGACATGCAACGGTCGAGTCATTCGATAGGACATGCTGCAGAGTAGATATGTAAGGAATTGGGTTTGTCGGATCGGATTTCCTTACGGACGAGACTGCTCTCGTGCCTACACATGTTTGCAACGTTTTCTATTTCCTTTTTTATTTCATCCTTGTAGCTAGAATGTATAAATACGAGACTGTAGTTAGCCTGTAGATGAGTCTACCTCCTACAGAGATCCCTTGGAACAGTTCTATCTGAGCTCTCTAAGACCTCTAACGAGACCCGACTACTCGTGTGACGAATTTCATCTACGAAGTCGTTACATATTTTGAACTTCCTCTTTTCACAAATCTCTGCTACACCAAAACTACTCGCTCTACAACCCCCTTGACACCGTGCTCAACGGCGACAACGACTTTTACTCGGCTTGATCACCCAGGTAAGCAGTCACCTCGCCGTTTCGTTACTAACATGTCAGACAATTCAGAAATCCTCGATGCTGGACGCCAGCAACAGGTTGGGAAGGCTCTACCCGACAGCGCGCCATTGATCAATTCGCGCTTGAAGACCTGACTCAGATTGTGGTTTTGGATGGAGAAGACGTCCCTGACGCTCCACCAACTCCACCGGCCCATCACCCTTCAGAGGTAGATGAGGACTCCAACGCAAGTGCCGTGATCGGCCACGACGAGGATGCAGCCGTCGTTAGGGATGTCCGTGTGCTCGAGGAGCATGCTGTCTACGAACAGCGGTGCCCTGAAGTGACG
>MU123823.1:4765-67728 GCA_014904935.1 Melanogaster broomeanus | reverse complement strand
AGAAACATTCACTTAACTTTTAAGTGATGTTTGGAACCCTCCCAGACACTCTCCTATTAAAATACCAAAATTCTAGACCCTTTTTGTTATGTTTTACACCTAAATCATGTCCTAGAAAGCTCATTTGGTTCAAATAAAATTATATAAGCAGTCAATTATGTTCTATTATGTACTAGGGCACTAAACTACTACATATGTTGTCACCAGAAGGAAGGGAGCAAGGGTGGTAAAGCAGAAAAGGCTGAGGAAGGGGGCCAGGGGCTGATATGTTATATTAACCAAAAGTGGTAATGTAGTGGGAGTAGTGGCGCTTTTTTGCTTACATAAGCACCCAAAAAAGCGGTGGCAGTACCTACCAGCCACAGCAGCCACAGCCACCTCTCAGCCACCAGCTGAGTTTGAAAAAATTTCAACCATCCAGCTCAATCAACCCATTGCTACTCATCACACAATAAATAACATATGAAAAAGTGGTAGCTTATGATCTGTGACATGTACATAGCCTAATCTACAAACTTAGAAGAAGAACCAATCAAATGTGGTGGAGAAATGAGCTGCTAGAGCTTGAAACATGTGTGGGAAGATTAGATAATGAAAACTCCGGCCTGATTTGGATATGTTTTGGGTGTTTTGACAAAAGGAAGTGTCTATTATTATGTTGTGGCTGTGATATCCCCTTTTGGTAGTCAAAAAGCGGAGCAATTATATAATAATAGACTATCTAATCATAGGTGATCTTCAAACATAGATCAGTGCCTCAAAACATAAAAAATGGAAATTAATATACCAATGGGAAGGAGAAGCAGTGCTGGAGGCTACTCACAATTATTGATAAAAGGAAGCAAGGATAAGCCTCACCAATTATGCAAAACTCCCTATCTACAGTAGCCACAGATTATGCATAACTCTGCCAGGGTGTGGTGGTTGCTGATTCTCTTATACGCTGTCTACTTCCTGGTTATTGTTTCCATGGGGTCTTATGCAGCGGCAGTGACCGCTCCGGATTGTGAGTACTGACTCGGTTGAGTTCGTGTGCACGGGTCAATCTAACTTTCTACTTTGCTTCAGTGGTTGCTTACCAGTATTTCGACGAGGTTGGTGTTTGTATCGTGGCTATATCTTGTAAGTCCCCACTGTCGCCAGTATCACCGCCGTTTTGATAATTCTCTTGTTGTGAATGGTAGCTCTGTTCGTAAGTTTATCCCCGCCTTAGATCATTCCCGACATTAGCTGAGGCCCCTTCAAAATTCACCTGCAGTGTGTATCGTACAGTGTAGCGTGGGTGGATCTTGCATGTTTAAGCTGCGTGTTTGTTAACTCACTTCCATAGCCTGATGCTCGACACCGGAATGGTCATGCCCAGTCTTCGCGAGTTAACAAGCGACTCTCGACATCTTTATCCCTCACCCCTGCTACACCTTCTTGTGAGAGATGGTAGGATTTAATCCCTTGTTTCTATGCATAAGAATGCTCATCGTTGTTGTTCAGCTGTTGCATTTTATATCGTAAGTTGTCCGAGCTCTTTCGGATGTAGACAGGTCTCACTGCTTTACAGACAGGTACATTCACCAACTTGTTTACCATCATATGCTGGTAGGCGTTTTTAACGAGATTCTGCCCGCGTGCTCACTCGAGAGAATGTGACAGGACGGTCTACAGAAATGTAAGAAATTTCAGTAATCCTATTATGTTCTCAGGTATCTTGATCGCAAACAGGACCCAAGAAACATGCTTCAGTTAGGGTGAGCGTAATTGTACCCAATCTACCAATATCATCTGTTGATTCATTATTCCTTCCTCCACAGACTATCCTTCCCCCTTCTTTCAATCGTCGGACAGCGTCTCGTGCTCAGCCTCCGGGGGTTCCAGGCACGCCACTACACGACGCGTGACTTGAGTCGCGAGGTCAACAGGCAAATGGAAGCGATGGGAGGTACGTCATTCTGGGAGGCTGTCGACCCGTGGCCGAATGGCGTACATGAGGCAGGCCACGGCGTCCAGAGTGGAGTAGGATCAGTGGAACCGCACCGCCGCCAGCAGCGGTGCTCGATCTCCGATGACGGAGGGGATCTATGAGGTTCTTCGTGCGGATGAGGGGTGCATATATTCGTCGGAACGACAAGTGAACGAGGCTTCGCAGGACTGCTTATTATGTTACTAGGAGCAGATGAAAGACGACGGGATCAAATCTGCTACAGACTGTCAACTGTAATTCACCGTGCTGTTTGAGGTATCACAGCTGTAAATATGTTCGGGGACATTCATGTGGATCACCTGTAATTGACTACCAGTGCTATATAATTCGCCCTTTGTTGATCTTCTTTGGTGACGCTGCGAGCTTTCATGGGTCACAAAACTGAGAACACTGCCCGATTCTGTTGTACTGCGCCCACTGACAAAGTCAGTCCTCTTCAGTAACAGTCAATAGCACGACATTTCAGTCGCAAATGGCAGACCACCACCTCTCAGGAGTAAATCCATACACAGTGCGAGGAGCCCTCAACCCGAAGGACTCAGTGGTGCTGTGGGGACTAAGCTGACATTCACTACCCCCTAGCGTGTGGGACTCGGCTACAAGAGCAAACGTTGCGGCATTATTCACTCATCGCTCAATCTTGGGGTATGTAGCCGGCGGTCCTCCGAGTCATTTATGCCGAGAGACCCCGGTGACAGCACCTTGCTCGCTTGCAAGGCGACACTTCCTGTCGTCTTTAGTAATGCGCCATCTGGTAATCTTGACACTTTGCCCCACAACTCGCCCACTATACGGGGCCCACTATTCAGCAAAACCCCCTCCGAATTGATGTCCGAAAGTGCACCCCGACCTTTGTTATTAGTCGGGGACATGCGTGCAGCAAATGAGGCCCGTCCGATAGGCAACGCGCCCCGAGCGCGTAGTAACACTCATCAGGCCTCAGGGCTCATCGAGCGATGCTTGGTTAACGTATCGCGTCCATTTCGAGCTCGAGATCAGAGGTCCGCCTTGAACTTCCTCATCCATGAGGCCAACATTACAGAGATTGCCAGCAACCTGAAAGCAACGTACACGGAACAGTTGAGCTTGTACGAGATAACTACATAGAATTCAACAAGGCTTGAGTCCTTGAGTCGCGGTGGAGGTAGCTGTCTCTCCGCATGTCTGATTAATCCTGGCCCGATCGGTGGATTCTGGACCCTTGATTATGTTGAGGTACGGACATGCTCGTGAATCACGAGATACCGCAAGGTCTCATTATCATGGAGTTCCTGGGGAGTCTAGAGAGGTGGGTGCATTGGTAAACCTGGATACGGTTTAGATCATGGCGTTGGAACTGGGTAACATACATCAACAGTGCACGTAACGACTGCTTGGTCAGACCTTTCAAGACCAAGGCCTTGCATAAGTGTAGAATGTATCTACTAGTTTGGGGCCTTCATTGCGGCGTGACACGCACCTGCATCCTGCTTGTCCCCATGATGTGCAGATTTGTTGCATGGTATGCAACCTGTCAAGTCGGGCTCTTTTGGTCGCCCCTCCATTTTCCTCATCTTTCACTTCAGGGACCACCCAGTCGGGATTCAAATAGACGTGTTTTAGCTCCTGTTCCCAGATAGCGCATCTCGCACCTCAAAGACGTTCCCCAAATTCCCATCGCTCACTTCTTTGGCACCATTCAAAAGCAATCTGCTAATCGTTCCGTCTAGTCCTCTTCTGATCCGTCATGTCAGTACCGCCCGAGTTCTTGAATTCTCTATTCATTCGGAAGTGAGCATTTTCTACTCTGTATTATGTCCTATCGAACGACTCGTCCATTGCAGGTCCTCCTTTTCGCAGGCTACTCTAACTTGTTTACGACTATCTTTTAACTTTCTCTCGCGAAGTGCGTGCTTCCTTGGCCTTGTATCTAAGAACTAGCGCTTCAAGGTGGAGCATGTGTGGAGAGCTCCCTGGACGGTCGTTAAGGCGACATTCCTACTACTCCGGTATGGTAACCTGGTTGGACAGTCGGTTATCATGCTTGAGGAACGGGGATCCCGAGTTACGGCTCAGAAGAGGTATTTGTATGCTTTTGTCCGCAACATCTCAGCCCAATCAGTCCACTAGTCCTGTGCAAGGTTTAACTTGTTCGGCGCGATCTTCCAGATCTTCTCTGCAGAGTCAGTTCATAGTAAGCACTTCTGATAATGATGCAGGGTATGTCCGTGTAACGTTCAACACGTAGTGCTGGTTCTGATGCGCACCTGGGCGATATGGGGGTGCACCTATCGTGTCGCGGTGTTGCTGATTCTCTTATACGTTGTCTACGTCCTGGTTGTTGTTGGGCTCACGGCTTATGCAGCAAACTCTGCGGATTGTGAGTACTAGCTCAGTTGAATTCATGTGCACAGGTTGATCCCACTTTCTGCCGTTCCTTCAGCGCAGTTTTGGTAATTCTCTTGTCGTGAATGGTAGCTCTGGTTGTGAGTTTCTCCCGCCTTAAGTGATTCTCGACGCCATCTGAGATCCATGCGCAGTGGCTATTGTACACTGTAACGTGGGTGGATCGTGCATGTATGAGCTATGTGTGATTGTTAATTCACTTCGTAGCCTGTTGCTCGATACTGGAATGTTCGTCATGGTCATGTACAGTCTCCGCAATTTTTCAAAGGAGTTTCGACATCTTTATCCCTCAGCACTCTTACACGTTCTTGTTAGAGACGGTAGGGTCACTTAATCTCGTGTTCCTCTGCATAAGAACGCTCATTGGTGTTGTTCAGCCATCGCGTTTTATATTGTAGGTTGTCCGAGCTCTTTCGGATGTAGTTGGGACTCACTGCTTTACAGGCAAGTAGCTACAACAGCTTGTTTACCATCATATGCTGGTAAGCGTTTTCGTCGAGGACGTTGCTCATATGCTCACGGAGAGGATATGACAGGACGGTATATAGTAACGTAAGAAATGTCAGTCATCCTACATCGGGGTTCTGAAAAGCGCTTTGCGAATTTTCTTGGTGAACTAGACTAAAATTTGTTCCATTTGGCTATTTTGGTGAAGGCAGTCGTGTCTCCACCAATGAGAATCTCAAACCCATGGTACATAACCGTCCGTAAGCCATCCATTCAACCGTTCATTTTATGACGCTCCAAACACCAAATAAATCAGCGCGAATTTTTTGGCGATCGAACTTTTTTTTAGTCATCTTGTGCGCGATTTTTTTGTGTCCAGGCTTCGCACGATTTTTTTTTCCGTTGGGCGAGCAAGTTTGTTGCGAATCAAAGAAACTTTAGATTACACGTTTTGGTGTGCTACGACGAGATGGCTCCCTGACCCGAAACGCCTTACTCGTGCCTCAGCATGCCTTACGCATCGAAAACGGATCCAGCACCTCATAAAGGGACTTATCGCCTCAAAAAGGGGCCTGTCGTCTCGGGACTGGCCCTGTCGCCTCACGAATGGACCCACCGCTTCACAAACGGAACCACAACCCCCACAGGTGGACCCGTCACCTCAAAAGCGCCTCACTGTCTCAAAAATGGACCCGACCGTGTCGGGGACGGGCCCACCGTCTCAAAATCGGCCCATCGCCTCAAGAGCGACCCGCCGTCTCAAAAATGGACCCGAAGTGTCGAAAACGGGCCAACCGCCTCGAAATCGGACCCGTCGCCTCAAAAGCGACCCCTCAAAAGTGGACCCGAAGTGTCGAAATCGGACCCACCACATCACGAATAGACCCATCATCTCAAAAGCTGTCCCACCACCTCAAAAATGGACCCGTCGCCTCAAAAACGACCCCACCCGTCTCGAAAGTAGACCGGCCATCTCAAAAATAATCATGTCGCCTCGAAAGCGGACTCGCTGCATCAAAATGGACATGTTGCCTCAAATGCGACACCGCCGTCTCAAAAGCAGACTCGACTTGACCCACCGCATCACGAATGACTTGCCGCCTCAAAAATGGATCCCATCGCCTCAAAAACAATCCCGCCGTCTCGAAAGCAGATGTGATGTGTCGAAAGCGAACCGTCACCTCCACCCACGCGTTTTTTTACCCCATCCACACATTTTTCACCCCACCCACTCCTTTCTATCCCCGTTTTTTTTCAGCCCCGGCTTGTTTCTGAAATTATGTTGTATTGCGTAGTTGCTAGTAGCTAAATATGAAACATCTTCTCCCTCATACGGTGTGATCAGAGTCAGACAAAGATATATGGGCATTGTGAACCCTGCTGTAGTGAACTGTACAGTTCTGTACAGCTGACCACAGTGCACCGCCTATCCCGTCTTCGCCGTAGATGAACTGGATGAGATATCCAAGCGAGTTGCGCACCGTCCCGTCGTAGCACACCAAAACATGTAATCTAAAGTTTCTTTGATTCGCTCGCCCAACGGGAAAAAAATCGTGCGAAGCCTTGACACAAAAAATTCGCGCACAAGATGACTAAAATAAATTTCGATCGCCAAAAAATTCGCGCTGATTTATTTGGTGTTTGGAGCGTCATATCATTTCAGTGGTGTAGCAGATGTATTCCGATCTGTCTTGAGGTATCTTGATCGCAAACAGGACCCAAGAAACCTAGTTCAACTAGCGTGAGCATTGATTACATCCCATCTGCTAATATGCATTTGTTGATTCATTACACCTCCCCTTCTCTCAACGGTCGGACAGCGCCTCGTACTCAACCTCCGGGGGTTCCAGGCACGACACTACACGACGTGTGACTTGAGTCGCGAGGTCAACGGCAAATCGTAGCGATGGGGGCACGTTATTCTGGCAGGCTGTCGAGCTGCCGAATCGTATGCATGACTGAGCCCCGGGGCCAAGAGTGGAGTGGGAGCGGTGGAGCGACGCCAACGACGGTCGGCGAACTTAAGATTGTCCTGCCTGCCGACGGCGGCGCTCGATGAGGGATCTCTGAAGTTCTTCGTGCGGATGAGGAGTTGTGACGCTAAGTATTAGGTAATCTTCGCACTGGTCCACCATGCAGATCCCAGGTCGTAATCTCACTCTCACATTCGGCAAAACGCCCTCCACATCCAACCCGCAGCGCCTCTTCTTCCGAGACACCCGAACGTGTAATGGCTTGCGTCCACTCCGAGCTCAACCCTGGCAACGGTTATGGCAGTCTGGGTCTGGAGGGTACTTACGTGTCACGCTGCCCAATTTGGTTCCGTGAGCAGGCACCTGCATTTGATTACTCAGCGCTCAGTACTCAGTTCCAGGCTCAAAGATTTGGAGACGTTCAACTTGCAGAAGCTTGGAGCCCTCAATAGCCTTCAATGTAACTTCGATCTGCTATTCCGAAACACATCACCATCACCCAGTCGCAAACACTGTATTTTTTAACAGCAATGGAAGGTCGTTCTCATTCGTTGTCCTCAGATTTGTGTGGTAGGCCTGGCATGTCAAATTGGCGCTTTTGGGTTAGCTCACCTTTGACATCAGGGACCAGGTATTCATATGGAGTGTTTTAGTATGCTTGCCAGCGCATCTCGCGAATATTGTGCTGCGTTTCCCACTCCCCCCTCCGTTTACCGTCTCAAAAGGACTCTGCTAACGGTTCGGTCTAGTCCAGTCCTCATCCGTCATGTCAGTACCGCCTGAGTTCTTGAATTCTCTATTCATTCGGAAGTGAGCATTTATCTGCTCTATAGTATGTCCTATCCAATGACTCGGCCGTTGCAGGTCCTTTTTTGCAGGCCATTCGTTGCTTGTTTATGATTATCTTTTAACTTTCTCTCGCGAAGTGCGTATTTCCTTGTCCTTGTCGGGAATGCTATGTAAGAACAAGCGTTTCAAGGTGGAGTATGTGTGGGGAGCTCCCTGGACCGTCGTTAAGGCGACATTCCTGCTAAACCGGTATGGTAACCTGATTGGACAGTCGGTTGTCTCGCTCGAGGAAACGGGGAAGCTAAGTCACGGCTCAGAAGAGGTATTTGATATGCATTTGTTTGCAACATCTAAGTCCCAATCACTCCACCAGTTCTGTGCACTTTGTCGTGTTCGCCTCGATCTTCAATATCCTCTCGGCAGAATCAATTCATAGTGAGCGCTTCTGATGATGATGCAGGGTATATCCGTGTAATCTTCAAAACGTAGTTCTGGTTCTGATGCGCGCCTGGACGATATGGGGGTGCACGTACCGTCTTGCGGTGTGGCTAATCCTCTTATACGTTGTCTACATCCTGGTTGTTATGGGCATGATGACTTATGCAGCGACCGGTGCGAATTGTGAGTACTGAGTCGGTTGAATTCGTGTACGCGGGTCGATCCAACTTTCCACCGTTGTTCCAGTCGTTGATTTCCAGTACCTGGACGAGATTGGTGTTTGTATGGCACCGATGGCTCGTAAGTCCCCATAGTCGCCAGTATCACCGCCGTGTTGATAATTCTGTTGTTGTATGGTAGCTCTGCTTGTAAGTTTCTCCCCGCCTTGAGTGATTCTCGACACCAGCTGAGATCCACTTGCAGTGGGTAACGAACATCATAACGTGGGTGGAGGTGGATCGTACATCTATGAGCTGTGTGTGATTGCTAACCCACTTCCACAGCCTGCTGCTTGACACCACAATGTTCGCCACGGTCATGTACAGTCTTCGCAAGTTCACAAGGGACTCTCGACATCTTTATCCCTCAGCGCTGTTACATCTCCTTGTGAGAGACGGTCGGATCATTTAATCCCGTGTTGTTCTGCATCAGAATGCTCATCGTTGTTGTGCAGCCGTTGTCTTTTATATTGTAGGTTGTCCAAGCTCTTTCGGACGTAGATGGATCTCACTGCTTTACAGGCAAGTATTTACAGCAGCTTGCATACCATCGTATGCTGGTACGCGTTTTCGTCTATGATGTCGCCCGCGTGCTCACTCGAGAGAATATGACAGGACGGTATATAGAAATGTACGAAATTTTAGTTATCCTATTCTGATCTGTCCTCAGGTATCTTGTTGCAAACAGGACCCAAGGAACGTACTTCAGGCAGCGTGAGCACCGATCACGTTCCATCTCCTAATATTATCTGTTGATTCATCACACCTCACTCCACAGAATATCGTTTCCCCTCCTCTCAGTAGTCGGACAGCGCCTCGTACTCAACCTCCGGGGTTTCCAGACACGACTCTACACGACGCGTGACCTGAGCCGCGAGGTCAACAGGCAAATGGCGGCGATGGGAGGCACGTCATTCTGGCAGGCTGACGACCAGCCGAATCGCGTACATGACGGCGGGCCACGGGTTCAAGAGTGGAGTGGGAGCTGTAGAGCAACGCCAAATGTGGACGTCGAACTCAAGGACGTCCTATCTAGCGACGGCGGCGCTCGGCCCTCGTCGCTGGAGGGGATCCATGAAGTTCTTCGTGTGGATGAGGAGTGCGTATACTCTCGTAGCTATCTGCAAAATGACAAGTGAACAAGACTCCGCAGGACTGCTGTTTGAAGTTCCCTCACAGCTGTAAATATGTTTGGGACATCTATGTGGTCCACCTGTAAACGACTATTGTATTTCCGTCCATTGTTGGTGTGCTTTGGTGATGCTGAGGACGCTCAGATCACAGACTAGTACTACATCCCAGTTCATCGTCTGGGTGAAGGTATGCCGAGCGACCCTCGTGATATTATGGTACTTATGCCGAGGGACTGCAATTACCTTTCTTCCAGCGCAAAACTTCTTCTTTTTTTTTCTGACGGTATGTGTGACGCTAAGTATACTGTAATCTTCACACTGGACCCACCATGCAGATCGTAATCTCACTCGCGCATTTGGGAAAACCCTCCCCCTTCCTCCGAGACACCCGGACATTTAACGTATCGCGTTCATTTCGAGCCCAACCCTGGAAACGGTCATGGCAGTCTAGATCCAGAGAGTGAGCCCACGAATTGCAGGGACACCAAGCACCCACAATTGGGCCCCGCCTTGAACTTCCTCGATGATCGGCACCATCGTTGTCGTTGCAGAGGTTACCAGCAACCTCAAATATCCTTGACGATTGCTGGACTCGATTTGATGATAGGAAAGATTTTCGCAATAGAAACCCAAACATATCCCTGACGTGGGTATGGGTACCTCCGTCTAAATGATGTACGCGGAACAGTGAAGACTGTGGAGTCCGTACAAGGTAACTAGTACCTAGTAGTATCCTGACCCTGAGGAAGTAGAAAAATAATTGTCAGCTAGGCATGTGAAAACAATCCGACAGGATGCACTTGATGAATCTTGGCGCTGGTTCTTCGGAGTTGGTAGATTGACAGATTGATAGATGGGAGGCACTGATCCCGAAACTGCGATACGGGAGAGAATCAATCAGAGCGCCTTTCAATCGAAGGGAGAGTGGAGGTCAGTCTCCTCGTTTTATAGCACAGAGGATAGCCAAGTGACGCGGATGCGTCCGCGAGCCAACACTCTACAGGCATATCGTAGCTTGCCATCGGGATCGCCACACATACCTGATGCTCGCATGAGCTTATCCCATAGTGCTGAAGACAAGTAGTTGGCTGGTAGTAGAACGGAACGGGCCACGTTTACGTACGTGCATAGGCGAGTGGACTAGACGTGCATGTTACATACTCGTGCATGATCAGTCATAATCGTAGATCAAAGGCGATCATGCAACAACACGCCGAGCAGTAAAGGGTCCCATTCCCAAACGACGTTGGTCGGGACACCAAGTGCCACCATCCACAGACCGCGATAGCGGTAGAGAGGAATGAGAGGAAGGGTTGAGACTGGGCGGACCCTGCTTGGGGCACCAGTTCTGGAATTAGGAAGTTGAACGCCACTTCCATATACGAGGCAGTGGAGTTCAACTCGCGGAGGCTTTTCAGATGGCTTAGGCCATGCTCGGCCTGCCAGTCACTGAAGCCAGGGCCTGTGCCCGAGCTCGTCTTGGCTTGGCATGCACAGGCTTCCAGACTTTAGTTTGCTTCTGTTGGGGGTGACACGGTTGCAAACCCAGCAGATGCGGCCCATGGTTGTCTTCATGATCTGCAGATCTGTCGTAAGCAGGCATGGTATGCAACCTGTCAACTTGAAATCGGGCTCTTTAAAATGGTTATCTCGCCATTGTGCTCATCTCATACTTCAAAGCTTCAGGGACAACCCAGTCGGGATTCAAATAGACGTGTTTTACCTCCTGTTCTCTGGCCACCCCATCGCCCTCAACTGCTAAGCGCATCTCGCACGCCTCAAACACGTTTCGCAAGTTCCATCGCTCACTCCTTTAACCCCTCCTCAAAAGGACTCTGTTGACTGTTCAGTCTAGTCCTCTTCTCATCCCTCATGTCTGTACCAGCCGAGTTCTTGAATTCTCTATTCATTCGGAAGTGAGCATTTATCTACTCAATAGTACGTCTTGTCAAATGAGTCGGTTATTGCAGGTCCCTCTTTTTTGCAGGCCACTCGTTACTTGTTTACGACTATCTTTTAACTTTCTCCCGTGAAGTGCGTACTTCCTTGGCCTTGTCAGGAGTGCTATCTAAGAACTAGCGTTTCAAGGTGGAGTATGTGTGGAGAGCCCCCTGGACGATCGTTAAGGCGGCCTTCCTGCTAAACCGGTATGGGAACCTGGTTGGACAGTCAGTTATGGTGCTCGAGGAAACGGGGATCCTGAGTCACGGCTCAGAAGAGGTATTCTATATGCTTTTGTCTGCAACATCTGAGTCCCAATCAGTCCTCCAGTTCTGTGCAAGGTTTAACCTGTTCGCCTCGATCTTCATGACTCTCGCCGCAGAATCAATCCATGGTAAGCACTCTGCTTGTGATGCAGGGTATATCGTGTAATGGTCAAAATGTAGTTCTGGTTCTGATGCGCGCCTGGGCGATATGGGGGTGCACGTACCGTCTTGCGGTGTTGCTGATTCTCTTATACATTGTCTACATCCTGGTTGTTATTGGGATGATGATTTATGTAGCGAACAGTGCGAATTGTGAGTACTAACTCAGTTGAATTCGTGTGCACAGGTCGATCCCGTTCCTTCAGTCGTTGCTTTCCAGTACTTGGACGAGACTGGTGTCTGTGTCGAACCAATGTCTCGTAAGTCTCTCCGCTCGCCAATATCACCGCCGTTTTGATAATCCTCTTGTCATGACTCGTAGCTTTTAGTGTAAGGTTCTCCCCGCGTTAAATGATTCTCGGCGCCATCTGAGACCCCTTCAAAATCCAATTGCAGTGGGTATTGTACGCTGTAACGTCGGTGGATTGTGCATGTATGAGCTGTGGGTGTTTGTTAACTCACTTCCATAGCCTGCTGCTCGACACCGGAATGTTCGCCATGGTCATGTACAGCCTTCGCAGATTCTCAAGGGAGTCTCGACAACTTTATCCCTCTGCCCTATTGCACCTTCTTGTGAGAGATGGTAGGACCAATTAATCCCATGTTTCTCTGCATAAGAATGCTCATCGTTGGTGTGGTTCAGCCGTTGCATTTTATATTGTATGTTGTCCGAGTTCATTCGGATGTAGATCGGTCTCACTGCTTTATAGGCAGGTGTCTACAACAACTTGTTTACCATCGTGTGCTGGTAAGCGTTTCGTCAATGATGTTGCCCGTGTGCTCACTGGAGAGGATATGACAGGACAGTATATAGTAATGTAAGAAGTCGTACTCATCCTATTCCGATCTGTTCTCAGCTATCGTGATCGCAAACAGGACCCACGAAACCTACTTGAGCTAGCGTGAGCACTGGTTACGTCCCATCTGCTAAGGTCATGTGTTGATTCACTACACCTCCTTCGCCTCCCTCCACAGACTATCGTTTCCCCTCCTCTCAATAGTCGGACAGCGTCTCGTACTCAATCTCCGGGGTGTCCACGCGCGACACTACACGACGCGTGACCTAAGCCGTGAGGTCAACAGGCAAATGGCGGCGATGGGAGGCACGTCATTTTGGGGGGCTGTCGATCAGCCGAATGGCGTACATGGCGGCGGGCCACGGGGCCCAGAGTGGAGTAGGAGCAGTGGAATGACGCCAATGACGGACGTCGAACTCAAGGCCGTCCTACCTAGCGACGACGGCGCTCGTCCACCGATGACGGAGGAGATCCATGAAAATTTTCGTGCAGATGAGTGCGTATACTCCCTTAGCTATTTGCAAGACGACAAATGAACGAGGCTTAGCCAGGACTGCCGTTTGAAGTTGCGTCACTGCTGTAATATGTTCGGGGACATCTATATGGTACTCATGTAATCGACTATTGTATTTCGTCCTTTGTTGGTGTTCTCTGGTCATGCTGAAGACGCTCAGATCAAACTACTACTTCCTCGTTCATCGTCTGTGTGAAGGTGGGCCAAGCAACCCTCGTGATATTATGGTACTTATGTCGAGAGACCATAGCTGCCTCTCTTCCAAGGCAACGCTTTCTGATGGTATGTGTGACGCTAAGTGTCCAATAATTCTCATACTGGCCCGCAGTACAGATCGTAATCTCACACTCACATTCGGCAAAACGCTCTCCGCACACAACCCGCAGCGCTTCTTCCTCCGGGACACCTGAAAATTTAACGTATCGTGTCCTTTTCGAGCCCAACCCTGACAACGGCTGTGACAGTCCGGATCCAGAAGATGAATTTGCGAATGCAGGGCCACCAAGAACTTGCAAGACCGAGGTCTGCCTTGAACTCGTTCGATGATCCACGCCACCTCTGCCGTTGGAGAGGTTCCCGGCAACCTGAAAACAAGTACCCTCAACGATTGCTTAACTCGATTTGATGAGGGAAGGATTTTCCCAACAGAAACTTAAAGTTTAAACCTTGACCTGGGTATGGGTACTTCATGTGTGACGTACACGGAACAAGGGAGTCCGTAGAAGGTAACTATCTAGTAGATTGGGGACTAGGCGCGAATGTCATATATGCTTGTTGCATGACCAGTTATTATGCAAGTTGGCAAAATTCAAAGGCGAATCATACGACAACAATGTGTCCTGTACATGGCGACCAACGCTCTCTGGTCTGTGGTTGGTGGCACTCGGTGTCCCGTCCACTGTCATTTGGGAATGGGACCTTTTACTGCAGATAGCCGTAGATCTGAATGAGAGGAAAGCCTGAGAGATTCAACATGTGGTGGGTATCCAGAACCCACCAAGCACGCTGACAGCCTACGAGCCCAGCACCGAAGGCCAACAAAAAGCAACACTTGATGCTGGTCCAAATCCACATCCGCTAGGTCGGATTTACTTTCGCAGCAGTTAAGCTGAGACGCAAAGTTGTACCATGGGCACGGGTTTCCCGGAAAGACGGGATTGCTAACATGAGAGCTGTAGGTCGGAGTATAAACTTGCACTGAGTAAAGTAATCCAGGATAGCTAAGGCATGCAGAGATATATGTATATCAGCAATGAGCGCTAGCTCGAGCGTGAATGAACTGATGTCAGCATGCGATGTGGACGCAGTCATTTCGCGTTTCTGGTTCTGTGCTCGTCAATCATTCCCTGGAGATGAGCATCTGGCGTACTGCATGCATGAATACTTAGTAGGGTCTCCTGTCCGGAAGTTGCGTTCAATGGTGCAAACCACTCACCTGCGACAGTCAACTTGAAAGGGGGTGACCAGCATTGGGTTAGAGTCAGCAGAAGCAACATGAGTCAATGGAGTAATACGATGTTGTTGACCATGGTTTGAATACCATTTCCAGGAAACACTGAGTACCATATGTCGTATGGTGGTGGTTTGGCTTCGAGCACAATGCCTCTCGATGGATAGTCAGGACTTCAACTTGAAGCTTCAGTACTTCAGTGACCAAGCACAAGGTAAGTTAAGTGAGCACCATATTACATAAGCAAATATGTCGACTTGGAGAAAGTCACAAGTACTTACGTGTCACGCTGTCCAGTATTCGACCCAATTTGGTTCCGTGAGAGGCACCTGCATTTGATTACTCAGCGCTCAGTACTCAGCTCAAAGATTTGGAGACGTTCAACTTGCAGAAGCTTGGAGCCCTCAATAGCCTTCAATGTAACTTCGATCTGCTATTCCGAAACCACAACCACCATCACCCAGTCGCAAACACTGTATTTGTAACAGCAATGGAAGGTCGTTATCATTGTTGTCCTCAGATTTGCTGTGGGTAGGCCTGGCATGTCAAATTGGGCGCTTTTCGGTTAGCTCACCTTTGACATCAGGGACCAGGTATTCATATGGAGGTGTCTAGTATGCTTGCCAGCGCATCTCGCGAATACGTGCTGGCGTTTCCCACTCCCCCCTCCTTTACCGTCTCAAAAGGACGCTGCCGACAGTTCGGTCTGGTGCTTTTCTCATTCCTCATGTCAGTACCGTCTGAGTTATTGAATTCTCTATTCATTCGGAGGTGAGCATCTATCTACTGTGCGGTATGCCCTATCGAATGATTCGACCGTTTCAGGTCCCTCTTTTTTGCAGGCTACTCGTTACTTGTTCATGACTATCTTTTAACTTTCTTTCGCGAGGTGCGCACTTCCTTGGGCTTGTCGAGAATGCTATCTAAGAACTAGCGTTTCAAGGTGGAGTATGTGTGGGGAGCTCCCTGGACTGTCGTCAAGGCGACCTTCCTACTAAACCGGTATGGTAACCTGATTGGACAGTCAGTCGTCGCACTCGAGGAAACAGGCAACCTGAGTCATGGCTCAGAAGAGGTAATCATGTGTTTTTGTCTGCAACACTTGAGTCCCAATCAGTCCACAGTTCTGTACAGGTTTTGGCTTGTTCTCCGCGACCTTCATGATCTTATCCACCGAATCAATTCATAGTAAGCAATTCTAATTGTGATGTCGGGTGTATCTGCGTAATGTTCAAAACGCAGTTCTGGTTCTGATGCGCGCCTGGGCGATATGGGGGTGCACGTACTGTGTTGCGGTGTGGATGATTCTCTTATACGTTGTCTATGTCCTGGTTGTTATTGGGATGATGACTTATGTAGCGACTGCTGTGGATTGTGAGTGCTAACTTGGTTCAATTCGTGTGTGTGGTCGATCCAACTTTCTGCCGTTCCTCCAGTGGTTGATTTTCAGTACTTGGACGAGATTGGTGTTTGTGTCGTACCAATGCCTCGTAAGTCCCTCCGTTCGCCAGTATCTCCGCCGTTTTGATAATTCTCTTGTCATGGCCCGTAGCTTTTAGTGTAAGTTTCTCCCCGCCTTAAGTGATTCTCGACACTAGCCAAGACCCATTCAAAATCCACTTGCAGTGGGTATTGCACGCTATAACGTGCGTGGATCATACATGTATAGGCTGTGTGTGTGTTTGTTAATTCACTTGCATAGCCTGCTGCTCGACACCGGGAGTGTTCGCCATGGTCATGTACAGTCTTCGCAGGTTCTCAAGGGACTCTCGACGTCTTTATCCTTCAGCCTTGTTACACCTTCTTGTGGGAGACAGTAAGATCGTCTAGTCCCGTATTTCTCTGCATAAGAATGCTCATCGTTGTTGTTCAGCCGTTGCGTTTTATATTGTAGGTTGTCCGCGCTTTTTCGGATGTAGATGGACCTCACTGCTTCGCAGGCAAGTGTCTACCACAACTTGTTTACCATCGTATGCTGGTAAGCGCTTTCGTCGATGATGTCGCCCTTGTTTTCATCGAGAGAATATGACAGGACGGTATATAATAATGTAAGAAATCTTAATCGTCTTATTCTGATCTGTTCTCAGATATCTTGATCGCAAACAGGACCCAAGAAACATGCTTGAGGCAGCGTGAGCACTGATTATGTCCCACCTGGTAACATCATCTGTTGATTCACCACACCTCCTCCACAGAATATCGTTTCCCCTCCTTTCAATAGTCGGACAGCGTCTGGTTCTCAGCCTCCGGGGGTTCCAGACACGACAATATACGACGCGTGACCTGAGCCGCGAGGTCGACAGGCAAATGGCTGCGATGGGAAGCACGTCATTCTGGCAGGCTGTCGACCCGCGGCCGAATGGCGTACATGAGGCCGGGCACGGGGCCTAGAGTGGAGTAGGAGCAGTGGAGCCACGCCGCTGGCGACAGCGGTGCTCGATCTCCGATGACCGAGATGATCCATAAAGTTCTTCGTTCGGATGAGGAGTGCATATGTTCTTCAGAACGACAAATGAACGAGGCTTCGCATGACTGCTGATTATCTTATTCGGGACAGATCTAGATGCAAGACGAAGTAATCAAATCTCCTACAGACTAGCAACTGTAATTCGCCGTGCTGCTTGAGGTATCACAGCTGTAAATATGTTCAGGGACATTCATGTGGACCACCTGTAATTGACTATTTTATGATTCGCCCTTGTTGATCTTCTTTGGTGAAGCTGAGGACTTTCATGGATCACAGCACAATGTCCAGTTCTTTTTGCACGACTCACAAAGTCAGTCGCTCTTCAGTAACGGTCAAAATAGTACGACATTCACTGCGGGAAGTGAATACAGTGAAATTCAGTGTTCCCACCACCCGAAAACCAGTGTCGATGACACTGAATTCCAGTGATCTCACGACATACATTGCCGAATTTCAGGGTTCAGGCTACTGAATATTCAGTGTTTTGGGTCCTGAATGTGACATTTTTCAGTGTCGACAATGCTGAATTTGATGGTCAGGTGCACTGATGTTCAGGCTTGAAGTTACAGACGGGCCTAGGAGGATTCCATGGCGCAAAGCACCGAATATCATTACATTTACTACATGAGGCTGGACTAGTGGCTACAGTATGGTTGCTGGCAGTCTTCGGCAGGAATACGAATGTCAGGGAAGTCCATGGAATCGCATGCCGGGGGATCGCGGGGGGATCAGGTCCATCGTTCGAAGAGTCAACACGAAGAGCAAGATGGAACCGTGAGTCGCTATCAATGGGAGGCTTCAGCAGGGATACAAACATCAGGGAAGTTGATAGGGTTGTCAGAAAGCCGGAGAATCGCGAGGGAGATCAAGTCCACAAAGTGAGAGTAAAGTTAAATAAAATGGTAATTGGATTATAGGGAATACATACCTTACTCACCTTCATATTTACCTTGGAAGTCATTCGACTTGTGCTGTTGTAGCATTGATTGATGCAGTAAGCACGGAGTAAGCATGCGGAGTTCAATAAGATCGATTACATAAGCTACTTACATGGCATCTCAACTTCATCGGAATTTCTCAAGACCAAGGCATATGGATAAATAGAAATGGCCGACAAAGAAATAAGAGATCATGTCAAACAGATATAAATGGTGTGAGGGGAACAGATAATTTGTGAGGAGTGGATAAAGGAGATGGTGGTGGTACGAGCATAAGAAGTGATTTGTCGGACTTTAAAGTAACGACACGCTGATAAGATTACGCGCATCGGTCACGTGCAGGTACTTTTCGTATTTCACGCCAAAAGCCAAAGTAAAATGAGAAGACGTGTTTCATGAGGGCTGTTGAAGCACACACCCTTTTCCAAGAGTCTACACTACGAATATACACCCATAGGTCCCTAGAAAATAAATTTTATGGTGAACACTGTTTTTCAGTGTGTCACACACTGGACAGTTTTCAGTGCTCCCTGCACTGACGCAAACTCGTATCAATACGTGTCAACACTGAATAAGTAAAATTCAGTGTCACACTGAAATTAATTGGTCCGATTTTCAGTGTGAGCGCCACTGAATTTTGTCACAGAGTGCCTGAAACACTGATTTTCGCCGTATTTCCTTTCCGCAGTGCATTTCAGTCGCAGGTGGTAGAGCGCTACCTCTCAGGAGTAAATCTATACACAGCGCGAGGAGTCCTCGGCCTGAAGGACTCAGTGGTGCTGTGGGACTAAGCTGACCTCCACTGCCCCCTAGTGTTTTGTGAAGGACTCGACTATAAGAGCAAACCCCGGAGTTGCGACATATCCATCAAGCATCCCATTGCTCACTCGGGCCTCTCATGCATACCCAGAGACCCTCGTGATGCTCGCTTGCAAGGCGGCACTTCCTGTCATCCGATGTAGCGCGATCTGGTTATCTTTACACTTGCCCACTATACGAGCCAAACTCTCTTACGGACAAGACCTCTTCCTCCGAATTGAGACCCGGCAATGGATCCCGATCTTTATTATTACACGTGTGCAACAAACGAGGCTCGCCTGAAAGGCAACGCACCCCCGAACGCGTAGGACGCACTCACCAGTGCCCATCCACCGATGCTTGATTAAGGTATCGCGTCCGTTTCGAGCTCAAGATCATGAGGTATGAGCTTGCACACGCAGGGACACCAAGAAGAGTAATGTCCGCCTTGATAGAAGAAGTTCAACAAGGCGTGAGTCACGGTGGAGGTAGCTGTCTCTGTGTATGTCAGATCAGAGTGATCATGGCCCGCTCGGACGAGCTCTCCGATCGATAGATTTGGGTCCCTTGCGTCGAGGTACGGGCACTGACATGCTCGTGAAGTCACAAGATACCGCAAGGTATCCTTGTCTTGGAGTTCCTGAAGTGTTCAAGTTGCACTATGAAAAGAGGTGAGTGTATTGACAACCTGGATACGGTTTAGATGTTGGAGCTTGGGCCTCAAGTTCCAGTAACGGAAGCTGGACCCTGAGCCCATAGGCCCACTTTGTCGACTCGGACGTCACTACACTACCCTCACTGACAACCCTCGCCCGTATTAACACCACCATCATATTTGTTCATATCGCCAATGACGTTAATGACAGTACATTAACAACGACTGCTTGGTCAGAGCTTGCGAGACTTTAAGTGCAGTTTAGTTTGTTTCGGTTGGGCGTCACACGGTTGGCAAACACCTCTCAGTACTGGTGCCAATGTATTTGTGACAGTGAATGCAATAGCATTGCATCCTCATTCTTGTCCTCGTGGTGTGCAGATTTGTTGTAGATATACCGTACGTGACGATCTATCAAGTCGGCCTCTTTTGGTTATTTCACCATTTTGCTCACTTCTTACTTCAGGGACCACCCAGTCGGGATTCATGTAGAGTGTTTTAGCTCCTGTTCCCAGCCTACTAGTGCCCTCAATTGCTAAGCGCATCTCGCACGGCTCAAAGATGTTTCTCAAATTTCAGTCGATCCCTCCTTTAGCCCCTCTCAAAAGGACTCTGCTAACGGTTCGATCTAGTCCTCTTCTCATCCCTCATGGCAGTACCGTCTGAGTTCTTGAATTCTCTATTCATTCGGAAGTGAGCATTTATCTACTCCATAGTATGTCTCCTCGAATGACAGGGCCGTTGCAGGTCCGTCTTTTTTGCAGGCCACTCGTTACTTCTTTACGACTATCTTTTAACTTTCTCTCGCGAAGTGCGTATTTCCTTGGCCTTGTTGGGAATGCTATCTATGAACTAGGGTTTCAAGGTGGAGTACGTGTGGGGAGCTCCTTGGACGGTCGTTAAGGCGACTTTCCTACTAAACCGGTATGGTAACCTGATTGGACAGTCAGTCGTCGCGCTGGAAGAAATGGGAAACCTGAGTCACGGCTCAGAAGAGGTATTCATATGCATTTGTTTGCAACATCTGAGTCCTAATCAGTCCACCAGTTCTGTGAAGGTTTTACCCTGTTCGCCGCGGTCTTCATGATCTTCCCCGCAGAGTCAATTCATAGTAAGCACTCTGACCATGATGCAAGGTATATCTGTTTAATGTTCAACACGTAGTTCTAGTTCTGATGCGCGCCTGGGCAATATGGGGGTGTACATACCGTGTTGCGGTGTGGCTGATTCTCTTACACGCTGTCTACATTCTGGTTGGTGTTGGGATGATGGTTCATACAGCGACCACTGCAAATTGTGAGTACTAGCTCGGTTGCATTCATGTGCACAGGTCGATCCTACTTTCTGCCGTTCCTCCAGTGGTCAATTTCCAGTACTTGGATGAGGTTGGTGTTTGTGTCGTACCAATGCCTTGTAGGTCCCTCCGTTCAAGTTGGTCAGTATCACCGCTGCAATTCTCATGTCGTGGCTCGTAGCTTTTAGTGTAAGATTATCCCTCCTTAAGTGAATCTCGACGCCATCTGAGACCCCTTCAAAATCCACTTGGAGTGGGCATTGTTTACTGTAACGTGGGTGGATATTGCATCTATATGAGCTGTGCGTGTTTGTTAACTCACTTCCATAGCTTGCTGCTCGACACCGTTGTGTTCGCCATGGTCATGTACAGTCTTCGCAGGTTCTCAAGGGACTCTCGATATCTTTACCCTTCAGCCCTGTTACACCTCCTTGTGCGAGACAGTAAGATCGTTTCATCCTGTGTTTCTCTGCATAAGAATGCTCATCGTTGTTGTTCAGCCGTTGCGTTTTATATTGTAGGTTGTCCGGGCTCTTTCGGATGTAGATGGACCTCACTGCTTTGCAGGCAAGTGTCTACAACAACTTGTTTACGATCGTATGCTGGTAAGCGTTTTCATCGATCATGTCGCCCGTGTGCTCACTCGAGAGAATATAACAGGACGGTATATAATAATGTAAGAAATCTTAGTCATCTTATTCTGATCTGTTCTCAGGTGCCTTGATCGGAAACAGGACCCAAGGAACCTACTTGATCTGGCGTGAGCACTGGTTACGTCCCACCTGGTAACATCATCTGTTGATTCATTACATCTCCACAGAATATCGTTTCCCCTCCTCTCAATAGTTGGACAGCGTCTCGTACTCAACCTCCGGGGGTCCAGACACGACAGTATACGACGCGTGACCTGAGCCGCGAGGTCGACAGGCAAATGGCAGCAATGGGAGGTACGTCATTCTGGGAGGCTGTTGACCAGCCGAATGGCGTACATGTTGGCGGGCCACGGGGTCCAGAGTGGAGTGAGAGCAGTGGAGCGACGCCAATGACGGACGTCGAACTCGAGGACGTCTGCCTAGCCACGCCGGCGGCGGCAGCGGCGCTCGATATCCGATGACGGAGGGGACCTATAAAGTTCTTCGTGCGGAGATATTCGTCAGAACGAAAAATAAAGGACGCTTCGCAGGACTGCTGATTATGTTACTCGGGGCAGATGCAAGACGACGTAGTCAAATCCCCTATAGATTGTCAACTGTAATTTCCATGTTGTTTCATAGCTGTAAATATGTTTGGGGGCGGCCTGAGGCCTGAGGAGTTGCACCATGTAAAGAGATGAGTGCATTGATAACCTGGATACCAAGCAGCTGTTGTTCCAGTAAATGAAGACTGCTTGGTCAGACCTTTCGAGACTTCACCTTCAGGTGTAAATTAGTTTACTTTGCTTCGGCTGGGCGTCATTGTGACAGCAAATGCAAAGATTCATCATGCCTGTCCTCATGATGCGCAGATTGTTGTAGGCATGGCATGCAACCTGTCAAATCGGGCGCTTTGGGTTCAACCTTATCTCACCATTTTTCCCACCTCTTGCCTCTTGCCTCAGGCTTCAGGGACCACCCGGTCGGGATTCATATAGACGTGTTTGAGCTCCTGTTCCAAGACGAGCACCCTCAACCGCCAAGCGCACCTCGCACGCACCTTTCCCAGATTCCCCTCGCTCACTGCGTTGGTCCCTCTCAAAAGGACGGTTCGGTCTACTCCTCTTCTCACCCGTCATGTCAGTACCACCTGAGTTCTTGAATTCCCTATTCATTCGGAAGTGAGCATTCACCTACTCTATCTTATGTCCTATCGAATGACCCGGCCATTGCAGGTCCCTCTTTTTTGCAGGCCACTCGTTACTTGTTTACGACTATCTTTTAACTTTCTCTCACGAGGTGCGTATTTCCTCGACCTCGAATGCTATCTAAGAACAAGGCATTTCAAGGTGGAGTATGTGTGGGGATCCCCCTGGACGGTCGTTAAGGCGACCTTCCTACTAAACCGGTATGGTAACCTGGTTGGACAGTCAATTATTGCGCTCGAGGAAACGGGGAGCCTGAGTCACGGCTCAGAAGAGGTATTGATGTGCTTTTGTCTGCAACATCTGAGTCCCAATCAGTCCACCAGTTCTGTACAAGGTTTAACCTGTTCGGCTCCATCTTCGCGATCTTCTCCATAGAATCGATTCATAGTAAGCACTTCTGAGAATGATGCAAGGAATATCTGTGCTATGTTCAACACGTAGTTCTGGTTCTGATGCGTGCCTGGGCGATATGGGGGTGCACCTATCGTGCTGCAGTGTTACTGATTCTCTTATATGTTGTCTACATCCTGGTTGTGGTTGGGATGGCGGCTTATATAATGACCACTGCGGACTGTGAGTACTACCCGATCGGTTGAATTGGTGTGCGCGGGTCTATCTCACTGGCACTTTCTGCCGTTCCTTCAGTCGTTGATTTCCAGTACTTGGCCGAGATTGGTGTTTGTGTCGAACCAATACCTCGTAAGTCCCACCGTTCGCCAGTATCACTGCCGTTTTGATAATTCGCTTGTCGTGACTCGTATTAGGTTTTTGTGTAAGTTTCTCCCCGCCTTAAGTGATTCTTGACGCTATCTGAGACCCCTGCAAAATCCACTTGCAGTGGGTATTGTATGCTACAACGTGGGTGGACCGTGCGTGTATGAGCTGTGTGTATCCTTTAACTCACTTCCGTAGCCTGTTGCTGGACACCGGAATGTTCGCCACGGTCATGTACAGTCTTCACAAGTTCTCATGGCACTCTCGACATCTTTATCCCTCAGCACTGCTACGCCTTCTTGTGAGAGACGGTAGGATTATTTAATCCTGTGTTTCACTGGATAAGAATGCTCATCGTTGTGGTTGTTCAGCCGCTGCATTTTATATTGTAAGTTGTCCGAGCTCTTTCGGATGTAGATGGGTCTCACTGCCTTGCAGGCAAGTGCCTGCAACAGCTTGTTTACCATCGTATGCTGGTAAGCGTTTTCGTATGATGTCGCCCATATGCTCACTTGACGAACATGACAGGACGGTATATAGTAATGTAAGAAGTTTTAGTCATCCTATTCTGACCTTTTCTCAAGTATCTTTATCGCAAACAGGACCCAAGGAACCTACTTCAGCTAGCGTGAGCATTTATTACGTCCTATCTGCTAATATTATCTGTTGATTCATTACATTTCCCTCACCTCCCTGCACAGACTATCGCTTCCCCTCCTCTCTATAGTCGGACAGCGCCTCGTACTCAACCTCCGGGGTTTCCAGACACGACACTACACGACCCGCGACCTAAGCCGCGAGATCAACAGGCAAATGGCAGCGATGGGAGGTACGTCATTCTGGCAGGTGGTCGACCAGCCGAATGGCGTACATGGCGGCGGGCCACGGGATTTAGAGTGGAGTGAGAGCAGTGGAGCGACACCAACGACGGATGCCGAACTCAAGGACGCCCTACCTAGCGCCGGCGGCGCTCGACCCCCGACAACGGAGGGGATCTACGAAGTTCTTCGTGCAGATGAGGAGTGCGTATATTCTCATAGCTATTTGCAACACGACGAGTGAACGAGGCTTCGCAGGACTGTTGTTTGAAGTTTCCTCAAGCTGTACATATGTTCGGGGACATCTATATGGTCCGCCTGTAGTCGACTATTGGATTTCGTCCTTTGTTGATGTTATCTGGTTATGCTAGGGTGCTCAGACCACAGACTACTACTTCCCAGTTCCTCGTCTGGGCGAAGATATGCCAAGTGATCCTTGTGATGCTATGGTGCTTATGCCGAGAGACCGCAGCTGGCTCCCTTCCAAGGCAGCACTTCATGCTGGTATGTGTGACGCTAAGTACTGTATCCAGTAATTTTCACACTGACTCCCCATTCAGCTCGTAATCTGACTCTCACATTCGGCAAAACCCTCTGCGCACCCAACCCGCAGCGCCTCTTCCTCTTCGACCGCCGAAAACTTAACGTATCGCGTCCATTTCGAGCCCAACCCTGGCAACGGTTATGGCAGTCTGGATCCAGACAGCGAACCCACGAAAGCAGGGATATTAAGCACCTACAAAATCGAGGCCCCCCTTGAACTTTCTTGATGATCGGCCATCGCTCCCGTTGCAGGTGTTTCCAGCATCCTAAACGCAAGTACCCTCAACGACTACTTAACTCGATTTGACGACGGAACGATTTTCGCAATAGAAACCTAAAGATATATTTACAGTAACGTGGGTATGGATACTTCCGGTGTCAATGACGTAAGGGAACAGTGGAGTCCGGATCTAACTCCCTAATATCCTGGCCCTGAGGAAATAGAAAAATAACTGCAGCGAGGTCTTTGAAAACCATCTGACGGGGATGTGGTTAATGAATCTTGGAGCTGGTTGTTTGATGTTGGTAGATTGATAGATGGGAGGCACCGATCCCAGAACTGCAATGCGACAGAGAATCGATCAGAGCGCTTTTCGGTCAGAGGGAGACTGGAGGTCAGTCTCCTCATTTTAAAGCACAGAGGACGGTCAAGCGACGCAGATGCGTCGCGAGCCAATACTGCCGGCATATGATATCTCGCCATCGAGATCAGATGAAAAGACGCCACACTCACCCGGGGCCACGTCACGACGTGCTACGGACGTGCATAGGTGAATGGATTAGACACGAATGTCTATATACTTGTTGCATGACCGGTTATTAAATTCCCAAAATTCAAAGGTCGATTATACGACAAAAATATGTTCTCCAGTCAAGGGTCCCGTTAGTAAACGACGGTGCTGGAGACACCGAGCGCTTCCAGCCGCAGACTGAGCTAGCTGTAAATTGGAATGAGAGAAAAAGCTGTGGGGACCCTGGTTGTGGCTGCGGTTCTGGCACTAGGAGGTTGACGCCACTTCCATATACACGGCAGTGGAGGTTCAACTCGTGGTGGGTGTCCTGAACCCACCAAGCACGCCGACAGGGGCCACCGGTCTCGTCGTGGTTAATTAAGTACACACCAAAACAGGACACCGGTCTGGAAGCTCCAAAGCTTGGGATAAGCTGGAGCACAGCACCGAAAGCCAAAAAGCGATGCTTGTGGTTCAAATCAACATCTGGTAGGTCGGATTTGTTTCCGCAGCATTTGAGCTGACATACAAAGCCGTACCATGGGCGCGGGTTTCACGGAGACAGTGGCTGCTATGTAATGAGAGCTGTACGTCGGAGCATAGACCCATACTGAGTGGAGTAATCCAGCATAGCTAAAGCATGTAGAAGGTACCTCGTGTTATATGCGTGGGACTCCTTGAGCCCAACACGCTGCAGGATGACAATTCTTTTGAAGCTCAGCGCTCAAGAATGAGCGTGAATGAATTGATGTCGGCATGCGATGTGGGAGATGAACATGGACGCAGTAATTTCGCGTTTTGGTTCTGTGCTCGTCGATCATTCCCTGGAGATGTGCATCTCGCGTACTGCTTTGTATGAATATTCAGTAGGGCCTCCCGTCCGGAATTTGCGGTTCAGTAGTCCAAACCACTCACCTGCGACAGTCAAAGGGTAACACAATGATTACACATCGGCTCAGAGTCAACAGGAGTAACATGAGTCAATGGGATAATGTATTGTTGTTGCCCATGGTTTGAATACCACCGGCGCAATGAATGGCCCACGCACTGTCTATCGTGTGATCCCAGTGCGATGGTGGTTTGGTCTCGAGGACAATGCCGACGATTTGTTGAATTTGGGTATCTCAGTGTCGGTGACAAGAGCACAATGTACTAGTAAAATGAGCACGGTATTACATAAGCAAATATGTCAAACTACAAGCAGCCGCCAGTGACGGAGAGATGACTTCGCGTAACTGTAGTGGTTTTATTTCACTGACGTTCAAAAGTTGACTGGCAGCCAGACACTAATCGCGCCTTTCCTAGGCATATTCTCTCTTTTCACCATCCTGCTGCTAATATCCGGGTTTCATTCGCTTTTTACGACGTGTCACGAGTATCTGGGCAGTGCACACTGCATCCACTGGCAATCGCTCTCCGACACTGAAATTCGTGGTGCAAGAGCCATGGCGCAACCTGTTTTTGATGGACACCCGCTGGAGGAGTATTTGAGAGGCAAGCACTCTTATAACATGCCCTTTTTCGCTTCTCACTTGCACGCTGCAGACTCTGGTCGAAACCTCTGACGTTATGCCTGGGGGCATAGCAGAGTTCTCACTCCAACCCTATTCAACAGGTCAGCCATACTTCCCCAGACACTGCGAGAGAATGGAAAGGCTATGTTACATTATTTTTGGCGCGTTTGAGGTGAGTTTGACAGCGTATCCATAGTAGTACTCCTCTCAACTCGCTTCTATATTTTCACCTCGTTTAACTTTTCTGTTTCACGCAGCTCCTTAGCTCGTATTTCCCGTCAGACCCCAAGTCGATGCGTACCGAAGCATTCGCCGAACGGTTCAGATATGGAGTCATCACTTCCTCGCTGTTGTCACCAGCGTTCGCCACAACGCCAGTACCTCATCCGCATTCGCGGGCGCTGTCCCCATCATTGCCTGGAAAACTCTCCACTAACCACAGCAGAAGCGCGAGTGCTGCGGAGAGTCCCTCCTCGCTTTCGATACCACTTGAACCCGACACTCCGTTTTGGCCGATCACTATCTCGTTCACAGTCGCTGTTGCCGCTCTCAGCGCTCAATTTTATTTCTTAACTGTTCTGTTGCTTGCTGGCACACTGTATTATATGCATCTTCATAGGCTGGACATACATTCTAAACCTGACGTTATGACACCTGTGAGTCTAATCTCGTGTTTCAGAAACTGTCGTCATGCTCATGGACGTCTGTCAAGTCTTTACAAGCCTTGCACAACTTGGTCTCTGCTGGTCAGCTATGGGACTCAATGATCGATGACACCTTTATTATGTTGGAGAACGAGGAACGAAGGTATCGTGGAGCTGGCGTTCCTTACCCTTGTGCCCACTGAGATCTCGTTCACAGTATATTTTATCGCCCCACGTCCCCACTGACGCCATCCTCCTCTCTCCGGGTTGCCCTTTCCACATCTCTCCTGACGACTCAAACGCAGTGCGATAACGTCAGGCAGCTCCTCTCCGCCATCACTTCCCCCACTGAACTAGCCCAACTGTCCGAAATGTATGCCCCACCCTCACCCATGAAACCATCCTTCTCTCGCAGCAGTGATTCCCAACGACCACTGTCCCATCCGGGTTCGCGGCAACGCACGAGTTCTATCGCAGATCTCATGAAGAAACGGACAACGTGGAATGGATCGTATGCAGCACTTGCCCTTGCTGGGAGTCCGCCGGCGTCTCAACTAGCACAGCGGAGAGAGAAACGGAGGTCAGATCTCAGCGCGCTGCTGGACACTGCCATATCTCCCACCCCAGCACGGCAATCAAGTCGAAGCACGCCCGCAACACCCCTGCAGCCGCTCCCTGACGTGTCAGAAGAGGATGTGATGCTGACAGCTGACTCCTCATTCGCGGGTGGTGATGGTGACGAGTCGTTTGGTACAGCTGCGTTGGGCTTGCATCGGAACCATGTCAGCGGAGGTTTACGTGCATTTGAATTGTCACAACGCAGTGCACCTGCATTGCTCATGCGAGGTAATTCATGGAAACGCCGAACCACGATGTCCCCAGCCTCCAAGTATACGAGCATGCAAACAACGCGGCACCCGTTGTCATTGTCCGCATTGCGCCAGTCGTTGCAGAGCGCCGTAGCATCTAAAAGATTCGCGTGCTCACATTTACTAGCACTGCGGTTTGAGGACCATGAAGATGAGGTGTATTGGGAGGACGTCCGGTCCGTGATGAGCTTGTTGACATCTACGTTGGTCGATGCATCCTCACGGCTGTCGGAAGCGCTGGAGGACGTCGAAGAACAGCGCCTCAAGATGGACTACTCTACCTCTGAAAGTGCATCTGGCACGAATACACCAAGTTCCCTCGCCTGCTCACCTCCTGCACGCACGCTTCCACTCTCTCAAACGATTGAACAAATTGTCTCATTCGCACCAACACCTTCTCATCTCACCAGATTCGCGGCACACGTAGACGCCATTTCCTCCGCGCTCAACGATGCGCGCGATCAGCTCGAACAATGCGTCGTGTCATTGAAAGAGGAGAGGAGCTTACATTCGCCGGCACGCTCATCACATTCGTCAAATCCGTCCTCGTCGTCCTCGTTTATGGGCGGTGGAAATGGTGCTGCAACTGGCGCTGGAGATACGTCGGAGCATCCTGCGATTCAGGCCTACGAGCGCCTACGCCGCGAGCTAGGTCTCGCTTTAAGAGAGTGCGAGCGTGGCCGCGAACGCCTCCTCGGTATCGTCAGTCCCCCAACACCACCGACTGAAGACGCCGACGACGATCTTCTGGCTCTCGGTCCCGACAGTGGCAATGGAGACGATGAGGCGGAGAAGCACGGAGGGGACACGTCAGCATTGCCTGTGGAGCTCGGCTCGGATGCGGACGTCGTGTCGCCGGAGGGGGAGAATATCGACCCAGACGACGTCACGTCTCATCTGTTGCTGACGACGTCTGTACAGCACCTTCCTCGTCCAGGCATTGAACAAGTCTTCGAAGCTGATACGGGCAGCGTGGGCACGTTCTCCCGGGAACGGTCAAAGCTGAGCAGAGAAGAACGTATCCAGCTCATGAAAACTCGTCGAACGAGCGCTGGTCGTACTGGGCACGACCCATTCCTGGACTCGCCCTCGCCCTCGCCCAAGATAGAGCGCTGGGGTCCAGGAGGGGAAGTCGTCCAAGAGCTCAAAGATGTCATTTGGAAAGTGGGCGAACGACGACGGAAGATGACAGAGACCCAATTTCGGGGCGTCGTTTCCAATGCTTTGCCGTCGCTCCCGTCGTCACCCCACGTCACCGATTTGCCTGTTAATATTATCCCACAGAGTTCGACGCCTTCGTAATATCGTGATGTCGTTCCCTTGCTTGCTGTGCTTTTTCTATGCATGATACTTGTGATGATTAACTTATATTCGCTTTATTGCCTTGTTTCTTTTGTCCATCATGTTCAATGGAATGGCTTTATCCCCGATCCTTCTCGCTTACACGATGCGAAGATGGAGACAGCAGTAGGGGAAAATATGCCATTACGCATGCATGCCGCAAAACTGAAAAAGACGAGACACCAAAATCACAAACTTGCAAAGGCAAGGAAAACAGCAATCGCAATACAAAAAAGAGACGACAAATCATGTATATGTACGACCATGATAGAGGATATACTGGGGCGGCAAGACGTGACAATCAGGAACAGGGGAACCTGGCATAGGTGTCTCGAAAGCAAGCGTGACTGAGAGCTCCCCTCTTCTTCATCCCTCTCAATTGTGCTGTCACCTCGTCTCTAGATCATCCGGGTTAAACCACTCGCGGAAATCTTGCTCAAAGTTAATCCCTCCATTCTCTGGCCGAAACAGCGTTTGCGGATCGAAATCGTCCAACGTGTTAGCCGCTGATTGCATAAAGTCGGTAGTGGGGAATGCCGGAGGGACTTCTGGCAGCGTCGTGGGTTGTGTAGCTGGATTATTCGTGGGCCTTCCATTGACAACAGTAGGTGACCTCGTCTCTAGATCATCCGGGTTAAACCACTCGCGGAAATCTCGCTCAAAGTTAATCTCTCCATCCTCTGGCCTAAACAGCGCTTGCGGATCGAAATCGTCCAACGTGTTAGCCACTGATCGCATAAAGTCGGTACTGAGGAATGACGGTGGGACTTCCGGCAGCGTCGTGGGTTGTGTAGCTGGATTGTTTGTTGGCGTCCCATTGACGACAGCAGATGGTGAAGGTGCAGTGATACTGGAGCTCGTCGCACGTGCTGTAGACCGTGTTCCTCCACCTCCCGACAGATTAACCGTTGCAAGGCCCTCCGTGATGGTGTGAACATCCGGGCGGTCCTGGAATTGGTGCGCGTATTGATTCTCAGTACAGATACCACACGGAATAAAAATCTCAGACTCACCCCTATCGTGTCTGCTGTTCGAGTTCTTCCCATTGCACGGCTCACCGTGTTCCCGGGTATCTATGGAGCATCAGATCGTATACCAAGGGAGAAGATGGGTCGGCCCAGGGGAAACGTACTTCTTCTCTTGGATATGTGCCATTCACCACTCGCTGCTGTCGAGATTGCTGTCGCCAAGGTGCCCTCACAGCTTGATTGGCGTGGCGCTGATCGGCCATTGCTACCATACGAACCTTGTAAGATTCTTATCAATAACGGCCCTAGCACGTCTCATCGCAACGAAATCACCTTCTCATCCAGGGTAAGCGAGTGCAGATCCTTATCATGCAAACCCATTTCCTGTTTGATAGTCATTAGCAGTCCCGTTGGAAGACGATTGAGTTCGCGGTCAACGTTGCCCTCTTGGGCTTGGATATCGAGAGGAGTCTGATAGTTCATGAAAGATGGGGTTGACTGGTATTGTCCAGAAGTCAGTGGACTAAAAGGATGGCTTCCTGGCGCTAGAGTTGTGGTAGCGGCTGCCTGGTCTGCCACCAATCTGCCACTGGCATTTTCCGGAAATACTACATCGAGAACTATTAGTATAGGGTCAACAATGTATTGTTATCGATGGATGTGGCCCGTGGCGCCAGGGTGGTGGGGTGCCAGCCAAGCCACGATGTAGGGCAGAGCGAACCACTAGGGAGGCTTGGGCCTACAATGTGTCACTATTAGTATTACTGGTCGCATTTCCATTCGACGTGTTGTGGCGATAAGGATGCTCACCTCTCAGCTACCCTACTCAGGGTTGCCTCATGATAGCCTAGTAGTAGGCTATACTGTAGGCAATTCATGAAAACGCCGAACCACGATGCTACACGTTGCGGTGCAGCCCTGGTGGTTGTTTGCGTTAACTTGCGCACTGGCATCTAAAAGGCATCGCATGCTCACATATGCACGTATTACTATCACTGCAGTTCGGGAGTGAAGATGACGTGCATCGGAACCCGCTGCGTCATGCATCATGAGCGAACAAGTCAAAACGACGGCAGAAGATTACAGAGAGCCACCGTCTCTGCAACGAATCGTCGTCTATGCTGTGTCTGTAGGCTATAGCTGGCATGTCATGGTAGATATATATCTGCTGTATGAGTAGCATGTTATGTTGCATGGTCTTCAAGTTGACTTCCTGTATGCACGATAGCACCAGGTTGAAAGCAGGGAGAAAGGTGATCGATGACGGTATCTATTCAAACATGCTACAGAACGAGAAGCCAAAAACGAGCACTGCATGGAGAGGAAAACAGCAATCGCAACAAAAAAAGACATCGATACGGAAAATAAGCTATCTAAAACTGACGGGGCGCCATTGAATATATCGTCGGCTGTACAAGCAGCTTTTGTCGAGAGATAAATAGTAAAGATTTCGCGAGGTAGTGGGGAAAGCAAGATGAAGCAAGGTAGGACAGATTATATACATGTACGACCGTGACAGATGATCGATGATCGGCAGCTGGACGCGACGAGGAAATCAAGTACAAGGGAAAAACGAAAAGGACGTGGTTCCGAAAGGTAAGCGTCGATAGAGTCCTCCCTTTTCTTCGTCCTTCTCAACCGTGTTGTCACTTCATCTCTAGATCATCTGGGTTAAACCACTCGCGGAAATCTTGCTCAAAGTTAATTCCTCCATCCTCCGGCCTAAACAGCGCTTGCGGATCGAAATCGTCCAACGTGCTAGCCACTGATTGCATAAAGTCGGTACTGAGGAATGCCGGAGGGACTTCCGGCAGCGTCGTGGGTTGTGTAGCTGGATTATTTGTTGGCGTCCCATTGACGACAGCAGACGGCGAAGGTGCAGTGATACTGGAGCTCGTTGCACTTGGTGTAGGTGGTGCGGTGCTACCCTGAGTACTGCTGTTCGGATTCCCTTGAGCACCCGCTTGGCCAGGGTTCGGCTGCTGCTGGTTTCGGGGTGAACCTTCGGTCCCGTTTGGACCGGACTTATTCACGTCTTTAATTTGCTCCTTCGGGGGACCACCAGCTGGCGACGGCGGGGGCATCATCCCCATGGCCTTGTTCTGACCCACGCGGTTGTTCTGTGGGCCTGGGAAAGACGGTTGCCCTTGACCATGATTGAAGGAAGGGTCACCAGGCGTAGGAGTAGCCCCTCCGCCTCCTGGTAGATTAGCCATCGCAAGGCCCTTTGTGGCTGCGTGCAGACCCTGGTGGTACTGCAATTGCTATGCATTACGACTTTCAGTACAGACAGCACAGGGAAAGAAAATATTTCAAACTCACCATCATGTTTGCTCGACCTCCTCCCATCGCAGGGCTCATCGTGTTGCCGGGCATCTGTGGAGCGCCCATCTGCATGGCCATCCCGGGGTTACCCATTCCTGGAGGTCCATGAGGTGGGAAGTTCATTGGTCCACCAGGCATCGGTCCTGGTCCCGGCCGCATCATGCCGCTGTTCATCATCTGCTGCGGTGGTTGATGGTATTGAGGAATCGGTGGGGGTTGATCCATGTTTACTGACGACCGTCGTACGCGTTTCCTGTCTGGCGGAGAGCTTTCGTTATTGGGCA
Organism: Melanogaster broomeanus; assembly: GCA_014904935.1. Classification (NCBI taxonomy): domain Eukaryota; kingdom Fungi; phylum Basidiomycota; class Agaricomycetes; order Boletales; family Melanogastraceae; genus Melanogaster; species Melanogaster broomeanus. Next base: position 34,500 of record MU123823.1, on the reverse strand, counting down.
GTTGGCCATGCTGTTATAATACGTCATATGAAAGTCAGACAGATCCGAATAACAGAGGAGACGATGGGAAACGTACTTCTTCCCCTGGAGATGTACTGTTTCGCTTCACCACTCGCTGCTGTTGCTGTTGCTGCTGGGCCTGCTGTTGCTGTTGCTGAGATTGCATCTCTTGTGGTTGGCCTGATTGGCGTTGGCCAGGATGCTGCATGCCTTGAACGGGGTTTGAGGGTCCCGCAAGACCTTGCGGTCCCGAAGGACCAGGCTTCCTCACACCTTGATTACCGTGGCGCTGCCGGGATAATGTCACAATACGGGTCTTGTAAGAGATTCGCGTCAACAATGATCGTAATGCTTCTAGTCGAAACTAAATCACCTTCTCTTCCGGCGTAAGCGAGTGCAAATCCTTCTCGTGCAAGCCCATTTCCTGTTTGATACTTGTCAACAATCCCGATGGAAGACGATTGAGTTCGCTGTTCAGGTTTTCTTGGACTTGGATGTTCACGGGCGTCTGACGGTTCATCAATGATGGACTTGGCTGCAACATTCCTTGTCCGGGGGTACCAGGCCGGCTGGGAGACCTGCCAAGCTGTGCAAATGGCGGTGTCTGGGTCGGCGGTACCGAACCCATATTCGAGTTAGGCGGGAGCATCCCTCCCCGCGCCATGTGAGCCATATGTGGAGATGGGCCAAGTTGACTCATCGGCGCTTGTGGATGCTGCGGGTTCGGACCGCCGTTACCCCCTTGACTCTGTGGCGAATGGGCCATCGGTGGAGATTGGTATGGATTGACGCCGTTTGGAACACGATGTTGAGGGCCACCTTGACGCTGGCCGGGCATGAGTTGATTAAAGTTTGGTGGTGGGGCAGTGTTGGCGCCCGCAGGGGTTGGCGCACCCGACTGGATCGGGATGCCATTGGCTTGGGGGCCCGCGCCAGGCATCGAAAATGAAACCGGGCCTTGAGCGCCGTTTTGCATCGGACCCGAGTTACCTGGCAGAGAGGAAGGACCAGCACCGTTAGGGAGGTGCCCATTGGTTGGCATCAACCCTTGGGGTCCATGCGCACCATTCATCATGCGATTCATCGGCATTGTCTGTGAAGGCCTCATTCCCTGCCTTATGTTCGATTGCTGCAATTGATGCTGCCGAGAAGAACATTCCGATGTTGGTGACGAGAAGATACAGGGCACGAGCCTGTGCACGTACCTGGGTGTAAACCAGAGCATCATCAGGTCCTGCGCCATTGCTTTTTGCTGTGAAAAGCACCCAGAAAACACTCCACCACCTAAAAGATTGGGATTGATTCGTCAGCGAACGAGAGGCCCAAAAATTTGGAAATATGATGAACGGACTCGAACAACAGTCCCTGTCTCGCGTTGATTGGAGGAGCAGAGTCTGATGGTATCTCTGCTTCTGCCAGCAGTTCTCGTGCAGTTTTGTGGAAGCCACGTTTGGTACAGTAATCGTAGATATAGATGTTGAACCTGGACGCAGGGCGACGGGGTCAACAGCTAGAAAATGCGTTTAGAGATGAAGGAGTACCGACATTCTGTCCCCCTCCCATGATGGGTCCGATGATGAGCCAGGAGGTTCAGGTACCACAGGCATCGATCCTGGGGGGCCAGCAGTCATATTGGTATTGGGTTGTATGTTGATGAAAAGGCTCTGTTAAAGCAGGGAATCGAGTAGGGAATCGAGCGGGAGGTATAGTGTAGGACAGATATGGCGCTGGAGGAGGGGGGGAAATAGAGTTCGATGGTGACAAAAGCTTAAGCTGTGTGTGCGTGCGAGATATAATAGGACAGCTCACGCAGACAGCGCACGGAGAGAGTACAGAACGAGGCTAGATAATACAAGTGGTGTAAGACGTGCAGTGCAATGAGGAGAGGGGGAGGATGTCGTGCAGAACGACGAGGAAGGGGGGAGGACGGTCGTCGGTAGATGGAAGTGGGCGAAGATAGCTTTTCCTGCCAAACTGGATGTGCAAGGCCAGAATGGCATATGGGAAATTTCCAATTATCGCCGACTTTGGTTATAAAAACTCAGCACGCCGTTTGCCGCGTTCCTCGTCCTCATGCATTCCATCCACCCAACATTCTTCTACACGGACTACAATAAACCCTTACAGTGCCCATATCATGCTGCGGTGTGTTATACTATACAGGATTGCGTGTAACGATGGTAGCTGTATTGAGAAAGTGAAGAAGAAAAAAATAATCCATGTTTCATACCATGAAGTACCACCATCAATGTCTTCGAACAACGGCAATCTGAAAGTCCCATCCACCAACAATGTATTTGATCTCAACCAAACGCCGTATCTCTCGCCATCCAGTGCCAACCTCCTCGGCGTCCTGAGTATCTGTCACAACGTAAATGAAATCAGCAGGTGAGAGAAGAGACCGAAGTAATGATCCAATCAAGAATGCGATTAGCGCTATGATTAGAACAGTCGACAGTGGATATGTCTTCGTTGTCGTTGTCGTCCCCATCGTCGCCTGTGACGCCGTGCCAGCTTCCCCTGTTTCACCTTCGACGAGTCCTCCAGGTACGTTCGGAACGTTGACCGAAGACCTGCGGGAGGACGCAACAGATGGCACGGGACTTCTGGTCAAATATGTCGTCCAACGTGTCAGGGGATTGGCATAAACAGTCAAGAACCCCAGAAACCCTCCTGATGTAGCAAGAGGGACAAGGGTTTGCGCCACGGTTCCGTGCTCCAGGGAATCCTGGTATCCAAAACAAAACGTTACGCCCTTTGTGTCAGAACTCAAAGCAATGGCAATTGATCAAATAAAGGCATATTCTCACCGGAGTAGGTCCGTTCTCGGTATCTTCTTGTTTCGGACCATCCACCTCTATCATACTCGGATCTTCACTTACTTCGACAGCTGGAGTAATCGCGCCACTGTCCAACAAATGATCTGCACGCGCAAGAGGTACTGTGAGCTCGTCGGGGAACCCTTCTCCGTCGTCAGCAGACCTGAGCGACAGACCACAAAAATAGGACTGTGAGCGCTTGGTTTTCTGATCAAGGGGAACCCATCAACCCACCTCTGCAAAACCGGCATCCTCGAAACCCTATCATCCTGCAACTCATCACGCCCAAGCGCCGTCAATGACTCCTTCTCACCCGAAACCCCGACAACCACACCATCCACCGTCACCACAATGCCACCTCCATTCCCGGAGGCACCATTCTTCCTGGCGCCGCCGCCGCCACCATCACCCCCAAACGGCCTGATCTCTACCTCCACCACAAATCCAGGGTCCTGCAAATCCAACAACCACTGTGGCTTCGGCGGAGCGCCGCGCGTCTCCCCAGTCAGCGGATCCTGCACAGTGGATACCTGATACTGTGCAGTTGGCAACGTCAATCTTAATAGATGGCGCGGCGGCCGGTCCGCGTTTCAGCCCCGAGGAATGGAGAGGGGATGCGGGGACGGTATACACGCTTGACGCGATGGGTAAGGCGTGTGTGGTTGAGGTTGGATTTCGTAGAGGCCAGGTCTGAGGTCGATGGCGAGACTATGTTGTTGGGGGCTTGTCAGGGGCCGCGGGGGTAGTGGTAGGCGAGGGGAGCGAGATACACTTTGTCGTCTCCTGTACTCTCGATGTAATCGTCACGTCATAGCCTTCTGGATAGAGCTTCGTGTCGACCACAATCTCAGCGACGATGAGATCCGTGGAGTGTTTGAGTTCGCCTTTGATCGTGAACGCAGAAGATGATGTGGATTTCACTCTCTCGCTTGACTGCGAGTGAACGGACGCGGACGAGGTTCTGCGCCCGTTGAGCGTCGAGCGGGGCGGCGATGCGGACTTACGGAGCTCTGGGCGGCTTGTGGCAGGTACTTCAGGTGTGCTGCCCAGCGAGTTGAGCGCGGCCCTGTTCGCCCTGGGAGTGGACTCCTCAGCCTTGGCAGCACCACCTGCCCGTACTGGCGCTCGAGCCCGAGATCGACGTCGTCAGGAGCATCGCACTGCTATACAACCTCTCAGCAGGGTCAAACTTCGTCGAAATCAAAACCCTTTGTTCATCCCTCCTTCCTCAATCTCCACGTAGCAGACGACCCACTCCCTGATGCCCTCATCCCTATTGCAACCGCTCCCTGTCGTCTTGACGCCGATGCCCCACACCTGTTGCCTTCTGTTCGGCGAAAACCAACCCTGCAGCAGGCAACCTCACCAACGGCAGTGGTGACGTCCTCTTCATATACCCCTCGACAGCACCCACAGCCCTTGCTAAACTCGCATTCATCAGCGAGTTCACAGCAGCCGGAATGCTCCCTGCATAATCCACCGCGACGACTCTCGTCACCCTCGTCGAAGGGATCGCATAGTTCTCTTTCGTATATGGATCGAGCGTCTCGAGGATCCAACCATCGACGATCACGCGCCCAATAGGGTAGGCATACGGGTTGTATTTCGCGGGACTGAACGAGGAGGCGGAGTCGGGGTGGAAAGAGGAAGATACGCAGAAAATCACGTTGCGCGTTTCTTGTGAAGGCGCTGTTTCGTTCCCCGTGTTTCCGACTCCACCGTCCCTATCTATCCCCGCCGTCTGTTGTGGAAGCTTCGATCTCGCTGATAACGAGGCGACGAAGAATCCCCTATCTCGGAACGGAAATCCGCCCTTGGAAACGATGAACGCTGTATGGCATTTCGCCCCGAACTGCTCCAGGACGACCGCAGATGCAAATCTGTCGTCCGATGTCTTGCGGCAGTCGTAGGATGTGACGACGGAGGAGACTTCTTCGGCTGATACACCCTCGATCACTTTTTCTCCTTTATGAACTGGTATTAGGGGGGAAGATCTCTGGGAACAGTTTACGTCGAACCAAGAAGCCTTTATCGCTTACGAGAATCCATCCTTCCTCGGGTATGCGACTGGAAGCTCTCGAAGCCAGTGTAAGTGCCTCCGCGACATGCTGCAACGGCGCCTTGGACGCCGAAGGTTCGGGACCATCTGCAGCACTCATCAGCAGGCGAAAGAACAGCTACTGCACTCTGTGTCGTGCTCGTTGCCTGTTCCACAGCACTTGACCAAAAATTCGCCAATGGACTCGAAAACTTGGGTGCTGACAACCACGTAGACGACGTTGGATTAGGCGATTTGAGCTCTGGAGGTTCAGGGGTAGAAGGTTTCGAAGGCTCCGTGCTGCTATCGCTAGCACTGGCTGCCGTCACATCCGCGTCCCACTCTGCACGTCGACGCCGGATGGCGCTGACAACAGGGGGTTGATCGAGCGGAATCCTAGGCAGGTTTCACCCGTTTACGCTTACTGAGCGCTTTGATCTCGGTCTCCGGGAGTTCCTCCACATCCACGGTCACTCGTGCGCCATTAACCATCACCACACCCTTGTCTCTTGCCGGGCTGATCGGGCCCCGTCGCACGATCGCGAGGAGACGCTCATCAGACGCGAATAAGGCATCGTGTGTGAGAGTCAGCCAGAGTCCACCGCCAAGTGACGAGAGTCGGTGTCGCCGGAGGGCAGTTATGGATTGAGGAGGCGGGTCGACGACGATGTCGAGGGATGATGCCCAGGTGTCTGTGTCGCATCGTATCTCGCACTCGATGGTGTGCATCGACGAGGTTGTCGGCGTCGAAGTCGAAGCCGAAGCCGCCAAAATCGCGCCCTCTAAACCATTCACACTCGTACCCGTACCCGTACCACTGCCCGCGCTTGCAGGCCCGCTCGCCCCATTAACCCCATTCAACCCACCCCTCCTCCCCTCAGACCCCTCATAAGCGACCTTAAACATCCCCTTCTCGTGCTCATACTTCATCTCAATCACCCTTGCTCCAGAAAGTCTCGTAACCACAGGTGGTCCCCCACACTTGATCACAAACTCGCCCGCGCCTGCCACAGCACCAACCATCTGAGCAGGGATAGTGCTCGCCTTGTTGGACCATCCTTTAGGGTCTGACTGCTCGAGCAGGGTGAGCTGCGTCGTGGACGGTGAGAGAGCTTCGATAGCCCAGCCTTGGAGATCAACTTGCGTGCGGATGATGGCAGGATCGAGGGGTGGGAGAGAGGGGAAGAGATATGGGTCGTCAGCGGAGAAGGAGAAGACGTGGATCGTGGTGGGAGATTTGTAAACGGTTTTGAGAAGCACCGTGTCCCTCCCGCTGTCAGCGTTTATCCATAGCATCAGTTGCCACGTCATATAATAGGATCATGGATAATAGGAAGCGAGGACATACACAACAGGCCATGCAGGTTTGGTCTTGAAGTGCCACAGCTCGGTAAGCTCGTTGACGTCCTCGAGCAGTGCCGCACTATCGTGTTGCTTGTCCCAGAATACACGCGCTCCGGGAGACACCAGCGCGGCATACAGATCCCACAGTCCCAAACCAACAAACGTTGCCTCCGCACGGTACACCACAAGCGTCGGATCGATCGAATCTAGCTGCGTCACAGAGACACCTCTCGCCTCCGTCGCTGAAGCCGCGTGTCAGTTCAAAGCCCACGGACAGGGGCAAAAAAGGAAGCAACGAACGACTCACTCCTCTTCCACTTGGCTTCAGGCTCTTGCAATAAGGAGGAGAAATATATATAACTCCTCTTCACCCTAGACAACATCGACTTCTCAGCTGCTGGCGATCTGTCCGACACCGGCGCCATCAAATGCGGCCTGGTCGGAGTCGCTCCGCTTCCAACAGTTCCCACCGAGCTCACAGAGGAAGCCGTCTGGAAGCTCGCGTCTGCTGTACTCGATGCATCTTGTAAGAGCTGTTGTTGCTGTTGGATGGCGAAGAAGGATCCGGGGTCGCGTTCTTCAACTGTTTGGATTGTCTGGGGGAGACCGTTGAGTCTGATTCCGCCGCGAGAAGGACCCGAGAGTTCGAACACGACGCGGACTTTGAGGATAGAGTGAGAGTCGGGGAGGGAAGCGTGTGTGATTCTGAACACTGTCAATTCAAGCAGCTTCCCCACATCTCCTGGAGAAGGAGGCGGAGGCTTAGCGCGTATAGCCATCGCCGCCCAAGGTAGCTTCTCGACTTTCTCAGAAGAGGCTTTGGTGGAGACTTGGACGTCCCAGCCTTCGGAGGCGGGTAGAAGATATTCGATGGAGCGCGTGAGTCTTCGGTGTTCGCGTAGTTCGTCGAGATTCTGGGTATTCGTGCTCCCGCTCTCCTGACTGCCGTCCTCCTCGGGGTGTACTGAATATTCGACAGTCAACGACTGTCTGTCTAGCTGGAACCTTATCCTCTCGATGCTAACTCCATACCCATACCCAGCCAGCACGGGGATACTTGATCCACGCTGCCGAACAGTCTTGTACAAGCCTAGCATCATGGTGCAGAGTTGTTGACAGATAGAGGTGGATGAGCCAAAATTCCATACCGCACGGAGGTCGTGTTGCCAGAAACATGTGATTCGGATACGTGGAACCGAGAGGACAATAGAAAGACGTCTTTTGAGGGCATCAGAGGGGGAGGTAGGGCTTGGTGATGGGGCGGGTTGAATTAGTTGGATGCACCACGCGAATACTGTTCGGAGTGTTAGCGATTACATGTACAATTGGGACAAGGACAATAGAGAAGAGTGGCACTGACATGCAATATGTGATCTGACGTAAGGAGGGAGAGGGTCTGAGATATGCAGGCTCGTCAGGAGAACGAGGAAGCGAAGAGGAGATATCTATGATGGTAGAAGCATCCTGGTAGAACCTAGAAATTGTCACTGCATCTCTTGGACTATTCATAGCACGTCAGCATCAAAATGAGTAAATGAGCTTGATGGACGTACTTGACTGGCCATCCAAGTGTAAACTGCGTCTTCGCTATACGTGTTCTATCGTCGAACATCTCGACGAGGCGAGCACCCTCGACGGCGGGGTCCCATTCCTGTCTGAGCTCAGGAGTGGTGAGGACAGCTTTCCACGCATCCAGAGACGTTGATTCGTCCGTGGCAGGGATATCAAGAATGACTCGAAACACGTTCTCCCCCGACTTCGTAGGCCTGCGGTGCACAACGACGTCTGTCAGCTCGGGGTTGGACGAAGCCCTGGACTTTCCCTTTGGTGTATTGGGCGCATCGGAAGAAAGAGACACGTGTTTCCATTCGCTCGAGTTGTAAGAAGTGAGTAGTTGACGAAAATTAGACTCTGCGGCGCTCAGTGCGTCAGACCACGATTGACGGAGCCTGCAGTAGTGTCAGTGAGTGTCGGCGAAGAGTAACGGCGGTCAGAAATCGCTGATATCCTACTTTATACCGTCTGACATGGCTTATTCCGGTACTCTGGACGGAGACGCAACTCTTGAACTCTCCACCAGTTTAACAGGTACTTCAAGTTGGTGAGGACTCAAATGACAATAGCCACGTGTGGCCACTCCAGGCTTGAATTTCCTAATTGGGGATGTGCCTCGGAAGCATCCATCCGAGTCTCCGAGGCCTTTCCGAGTCATCTGAGGCCTTTTTCCTCGTCATCAATTCATCTTTCTTAAGCAACGCTACCTCAGTGATTGACACCTATCTCGTGATGCCTGCCCAAGCACAATCCTTACACCTGAACGGCACAAACGACATGCATCCAACGACAACCACCTGCAGGCACGTTCTCCATCACGATACGACTACGACCTATTATTGACCCTCTTGCGCAGTGACAGAATATTAAGCATCCAATCCCATGTTTCATTTGGCTATGTAGGCGGGAAAGCAGCAACCTTCCCACTCCAGTGCATGGGGTACGACGTCGATGTGAGCAACCGGCGTGTAACTTGTAATCTAATCTATTTAATGGCCTACTAACCAGCACTTCAGGTCGTGAATACAGTGAACTTTTCTAATCATTCAGGTAGGTGCTTTTGAAGCGCTTGATCGTGGTGGCTTTGGATACACGGACCTCGCATACAGGCTATGGTCACTTCGGAGGGACCAAAACCAGCGCGGAGGAGCTCACTCGTATCTTCAACTTGATGCAACAAACCGACGTGCTCATACCTGACCGTCTCCTCACTGGGTACATCCCTAATGCAGAATCACTCGATTCTGTGCATAAGCTCGTCAAGACGCTCAAAACTACAAAGGCGGATCTCCTATACGTCCTCGATCGTGAGCGGCCTTCATGTTCTTCCGTCTCATATAGTGAACGCGCTCCGATCTTCCAGCTGTACTCGGAGATTCAGGGAAACTATACGTCGCAGAAAACTGCGTACCGTTATACCGACAAATGCTTCCATTAGCAACGATTATAACTCCAAACTGGTTCGAGGTCGAGTATGTGTATTCTACGAATCACCTGTCCCAATGAACTGCTCTGCTGACAGACCCTTCCGTAGAGTTCTCACCGAAATACCCCTCACCGATCTTACCTCCCTCCGTGCTGCTTTACACAAGCTGCACAAAACTTACCAGGTTCCAAACGTAGTGATATCTTCCATCCCATTATCTAAACTCTCCACTTCCCTTCCTTCCGACTTGCTCCCGACCTCTTCCATGCGACCAGCTTCATCAATAAACGGAACAAACAAACCAATGGGTGAAGAGCCCACGTACCTTCTCTGTATAGCATCCTCTGTCAACGGTGGCGATGGTCTTGAAGGCGTGCCTTTATCGACAGTCTATGCAAGTTGTGTACCGCTTATACCAGGCTACTTCTCTGGCGTCGGAGACCTCTTCTCGGCACTTCTCCTAGGTCACTTCAAACCCCCGCAAATCGATCTGTCCTCCTCCTCACCATCCTCAACGGCTTTAAAATTGTCTGGCCCATCTTCTCAAAGTCCCTTGCATACGCTACCTCTCACGCTCTCTGCAAAACGCATGCTATCCTCACTTTAACGCACCATTCCGCGTCTACTCTGAGCCTCCCCTCCAGCGACGACGAACTGGATGCGCGCGAGCCAGGAAGGAAGAGTAGGAGAATGAAGGGGAGGGAGTTGAGAATCATTCAGGGGCAAGAGATATTCAGGCGGGAGGCGTGGGATGGGGTGGAGAAGATGGGCGTATGGGAAGGATTCTGGAAGGATTGAATGGATCCTGAAGCCTGATGTCAGGCAGGCGGTTCTTGGTAACATCTACTTATCTACTATTTAGACTAGACACGAAACTCTTGCATACCCATGCTGACCAAATAGACCGTTTTTAGAAGATGGGTATCGTCGGCTTGATATACTGTTGATATATCGATCGTACTTGTAGTACATCGTGCTATCATACGATACTTATACTGTGGCACTAGTACTCGGCGATATCCCAGTCTCGAGACTGAGTCTCGTTGTCTAGTCAGCTATTCTCACAGTATCTTTGCGACCGACCACGTGCAGAGCTCATATGTGAGCAGTGGCTGTGCCACACTTGTTATCACTTGGTACGCTCCACGTGACGAACGCGTCTTTACTAACAACTGCACCCCAAGAACAAAAGGCACGATTCTGCATTTCCTCCAGCGCGTGCCTCCTTCCAGCCCCCCAATCCTCCCCATCTACAAAGGACATACCCCGGGCATCCATGACTCCTCGAAATAGCCCCACCTACCAACCCCGGTCCCCTCCCGCAGAGCACCCCCTTCCTGATGCCTTTCCACATATCCTACACCGGCCCTGCCCCAATCTCTCGCTACTTCCGTCCCAAACCTGCGCCTCCTTCGATGCTCGTCAAACTATCCGCATCAACACGTACGTCCAGCTCTGCTACCCTCGCAGAGACCTCGACGAGCGCGAGTGCGACACAGAGTAGTCTACGCTCGCTTGGTTCTGAGGCATCTACGACTGTGGTCGAGAATTTCGTCAATGACGTCGATGATGGGGCGCCTTCTTCGAGGCCTGCTACTGTTGTCTCCCTGAATGTTGAGGTATCAAAGGAAGTCACTATTGCACTCGGCGACAACACAACTATGGACGTAGACTCGGAGACACAGCCCATCTCACTCTAGCGACTTGGCCAGCCAACCCATACCCATACCCGTATCCCACTTCCCGCATCAAGCAACCCCAAACGTCTCGTGGCTGCCTTTCGAGGTCGACAAATGTACGGGCAGGCAGTGGGTGTGCCAGGAGGGATACGGCGGGCTCGTCTTACAAGTGCCTTCGCTAGGTGCAAGCCAGGGAAATAGTGATGCGAAGGCGTCTTACAAGCCCTTGTCGAAGAGAGCGAAAGCCAAACCAAAATCAAAATCGACGCGTATGACGCGTCGATCGAGGGGGACCAAAGAGGATGATGACGAAGGTGTCAACATGGACCAGGGAGAAGGCGGGGATGGGGAAGGAGAGGGTTACACCAGTCCTCCGGCTGATCCTTCAACACCAATAAGACGGTTGATACCCGCATCGACGTTTTCTTCTTTTACGCTTTGGACACCTGATATACCCGTTGATGAGGGGAAGGATGAGTATATGAGGGCTTTGGTGGAGTGGACTAGGTTGGCTGCCGAGGTGGGTTCTCGAATTTGTCACACAACTCCGTCACCGAGGTTCACATGGCTGTGCCCCATCACTCAGATACATTCCTACGATGATTGAGAGAAACCGGAGGTACAAATCACTCGGCCCCCGGTTCCACAACTCCATCAAATGACCCACTTGTGATATAACCTTGCAGTGCGGAGGCTGCGTGTCGTGATTCGTCGTGATCGCGGTAAAATTTCGACCCCCCTTGACAGTGGATGGTAGTATTCTAGTACTATGGTGATATATGTATTGCCAGCACACGCTATCGGCCCTTTTCACCCCGCTCACTCCGGGGAAAATACCAAATGCCTAGCGTTTGGCTGGCTGGAGCTAAATCCGGGCGAGAGAACTCCCAATCCCATTTTCACTTGGGTTTTCCCAGTCTTGGCAGTGTATGATGATTGCTTGTGCTACGCATTGATGTTTCTGTAAGACGGCGAACTTTGACGCTCACATTTTACAATAGTCTCGAGCTTGCTACTTTGCCACCGACGCTGCGAAATGATTCGACGGACTTGTCGATACTGCTGTGTTTTCTACTGTCGTGTAAGTACTTGTTGGACAAGTTACGTGAAGTGATCAGTCTGCAATAGATCGTGACGTCAACATAACGACGACGTGTTCCCATGCACGAAGTTTAAAATCAGACATGTCGCCTGAAAATAACACTAGCTGTCAGTCACATTCAGTGCCAGCCGAGACGACTCTCACACAGGCTGAGCGAGTCCGTCTCAAAAATCAAAACCATAACCTGTACTTTCCTTTGTTCGTCCAGTCGCTCCTTCTCGTTGATCTCGTTCCTCCCCCGGGGCATCTACTTATCACTGTGAGTTTTGTCAGTGGATAGCGGGGGACGAGGCCTTCAAAAACTAACGATGCTTATTTTGAACACTACCCCGTTTCCCCAGGAAAACCCGTTACACTCTGGGCACCAGCACACCAGCTCCACAACCCTTCTCGTAAAACCAAGGATGTTCGCCGTCGCCCCGCTTTTGACTATTCTGGCCGCAGCTGCCATTTCTGTCCGTGCCGATCCCACCCCCAACAATCCTGGCCCCGGGGATGTCTTCATCGAAGGCCAGTCCTGTGCAGTTGGTTGGACCGCAGACACCACCGGCGTTTGGAAGAACATGAGCATTGAGCTCATGACCGGAAGTAACCTTAACATGGTGTTCTTGACCAGTGCGTCTTTCTTCTCTGATGTCTTCTGAGGCTGAGTGAGGCTGTGTTTATAGCTGTTGGTACCGTCGACGGTACTGACCCGACCAAGACCACTTTTTCGTACCCCTGTCCCCAGGTCTGTAGTAGTGTCCATTAGCTTTCTGTCCCAACTCACATGACCCCATATTCATGTCTACATCACCAGGTCTCACCTTACTCCCCCATCTACTTCTACCAGTTCACGTCACCAGCCAGCACCGACCTCACCTGGACTGGGCGCTTCACAATCACAGATTCAGCCAATGACATCGTCCCTCCTACCGAGTCTACCCAGCCGAACGGCGATCAGATTCCCTGGGGAACCGGTGTCCTCGTTGGCGGTGCCTCTGCTGTGCCTGCACCCTCAGGGGTGCCAGGATCAGCGTCAGCCACCGGCACAGCTCTGGGCACGCCTACCGTCTCGGTCACTCCTTCCTCCACTCCTTCGGTCACTCCTTCGGGCTCGATCACTCCCTCGTCTGCCACCAGTTCGCCCGTGACCCCCGCGTCTAAATCGGGTAGCTCAGCTACTCCGGGCACCGTCACTTTTACTATGTCTTCCGCACCGACCACGGCGTCCTCTACACCGAACGGCGCGATGACGATGCTTTCTGTTTCGAGTATCCTCTGGCAGACTACCCTCGCGCTCGGGGTTTCCGCGGTTGGATTCGCCGTGATGTTCTAGAGACAATATCTCTCGTTCCTTCCTCGATGCATGTGACTCTGAACAAATATCGATACCATATACGTACACACATTCTCATTGTCGCCACCCACCCCCGCATCCGTACCCAGTCGTTTCACTCATTGTCAGTGTCATCCGGTCTATATTTGGGCTTTTGTTTTGCTAGGATAAACATACCTGGTATTTTTTAAGGGCCTTGTTGATAATCAGACTTTCATTTGTCGTATATTCACCCAGAGACATAGCGGTACAGCTATCTTATTCATAATTATAGCCATGCTCGATGTCACACTAACGGGAGGAGGTTTCAGGTGGGCCAATTCTCGCAGGACTGAGATGACAGTACGAACCTTCCCCAGGTAGCACCTTGGCAACCTCCATGAGCTGCGCAAACCTCTTGTCGTCTTCCCATGCGATGGTCTGATTTTCCTTGAGCGTGAGGGCCTGGTTGAGTGCACGCGTCGGCTTTCCCTCGCGTTCGAGGATCTCAAACTCCTTGTCGATGGCGTCGAGCCAGGCTACTGCCACTTCCTTCTGCGGGACATTCATACTCGGAACGCGCAGGGCCCAGAAGCAGCGGTCCGTGCCGTGTGTGACCAAGCCTTCAGAAAGGGAGACACCAATCAATGCATCAGTCAGCAAAGGCCATCTCCGGAAAAATCCCATCTTAGAACCCCCGCACCTTTTGGCCGGAGCTGTTCCGGCGTCCACCTGATCTCATACCTAAACACGGGGAACCCGACCTTCTGGAAGTCCCTCATAAACATCCGCACAGGCAGGTGCACCTGTGCATCGCTCAAAATGTCCCCCATCAGCCTCGCCGCCTCCTCTGCGCTCGCGCTCTCGGACAACGTCCTGTACTTCTTGACGAGGCCCTCCACGATCGGCCGCGGGTAGTACCGCAGGATGTTCGGGAACACGTCGCGTGGCCCAGAGACAGGATGGGCGATCGCGTAGAGGTACCATTCCTCGGAGAGATCGCCGATGGCGATGCTCGTCATGCCCTTCTCGCGGAGCTTGAGCGCGAGCTGGCCAGAGCGCTGCCACGCCATGGGGTCCGGGGAGACGGGGATCCAGGAGCCGTCGAGGCATCCGCGGTACGTGCCGTTCTCGACCCCGACGCTGTCCGTCTCGATGACGCGCATCAGGGCGGTGGCGGGGACGAGCGTCGGGTCGCGCAACGTGGCGAGGGTGGTGGGGGACGCGGGGTCGAGGTTGAGCACGCGGCAGAGGGCTTCGTATTGGGGGCGGAGCTCGGTGGCGGTTTTGGGGATCGTGCTGTGCGGCCGTTGGGTTGGAGATGGAGAGAGGTGAGTGGTAGGGACGGGACTTACAGGATTGCATTTGATTGGAGGACGGCTGATTTGATGGAGATTTTTGGCCCTCGGGGAGATGAGATATGTGGTGGAGGATCTGGTGGACGGAGTGGGCACCTCGAGCAAACGTAAGCAGTGTCCTGATCAGAATATGCTTGCGTTTGTCTTCACTTACCAGCCGACAATCCAGAAAGTTGCACATTCTCCGGGTCACCTGCCGTCCCCCGCACATGAGCTTCTTGGACAGTCAGCATCAGATCAACACAGCTCACCGCCGAAGGCTCCGATGTTCTCCTGCACCCATTGCAATGCAAGCCACTGATCCTTGAACCCGAAGTTGCCGTCGATCTTGGGCTCGTCGCACGCGAGGAAACCAAAGACAGAAAGACGGTATCCAATGTTTACCCAGACCTCTGAGCGCTCTTGGGCGACGTATTGGGCCTGGGAACTCAGTCCGTGGGGAGAGCCGAACTGGAGGAAGCTGTAAATAGAACAAGTGTGATCAACGACGAGGAGATAGTAACAGAGAGGTGCGAAACTTGCCCTCCATGGATGTAGACTTTGACTGGGAACTTCGATTCACGAGAGAATGATGATGGGGATACGATGTTCACGAAGAGGCTATAGATCGGTTAGCATGCGACGGGCGAAACAGTGGTGATCGAATCCTTACGGGTCTTCAGACGGTTCACCGATACCTTTCCTGTCGACGGGAGGGGTTCCTAGGAGAACGTCAGCATGCAAGGCAGTCAGGGGGTGCCACTTGGTCACATACCTGCCCCCTGACCATCGTTGGCGGGTTGATAGCAATCTGAGGGATCATATTGCTTAGCACTCGTTTGTGATACAATGCACCAATCATTTACGTTTGGTCTCGTGGATGTAGTCTTTGTCCTCGTAGCGATAGCCCTTGGGGAGTGGTTGGGGATCGGTGAAGCGCACGGCGGGTAGGGCGTATGGCACCTCTGGACCATTGTCAGACGAACATATCACATGCATATCTCCATCCACGCACCAAGGAATACGGCCGCCCCGTTGGTCGTCCGGCCACCCCTAAGCGGTCCATACTTCGTGTCAACGACAACGCTCACGCCGTTCTGCAAGTCATGCGGAATGTGAGGGATAGGCATCTTCAGACAACAGTGGCGAATCTGATGTACAAGTTCCCCTGACTTGCTGCGACTTATCTACACGAATGAGGATCACGTTCTTGGACGCGTGAGAGGAGGGTGCTATCACGGAGCAGTGAACGAGGACGATTGCTAATAAAACTTAGAATAAGAGAGCATGACCACGAGGACAGCGGGCATCCTACGGCGTTCCTTACTGCAACACTAGTTATTGCAAGGATAGGACCCATACACATGATGCAGCGGCAATAGTGGCAACTTTCAGCTTCAACTCCTTGTCTCGTCTCTGTATTCCGATAGTACACGGGTACTCTACAAGTAGACTTACAATTACAAGTCGTAGCCAACTTCAGATATTCGCTGGAACGGGAGCTTTCTTCGCGTAGCCCTTGGGCATTTGAGCACCTGGCGGAGGGTCCTCCCTTGATCTGAATTCTTCGGCCATTTCATGCATCGTCACCCATTGGACGTGCTCGTGCGTGTTGACCCATTCGATGAATCGTTCCTTCACATCGCAAAACAATGAATGAGTGAAGTACAACAGAGTTGAAGCACACCTACCAGCATCAGAAGAACGTGCGGACGGCTATATTCAAAAATCAGCTTCCGCATTGTTCATTGTCGAGACGTTGTTTCCTTACCCGCTCACGTCGGGGTGAATGGTGATAGGGAAAATGAAGTCTTTCTCCTCCCTGTGTCCACATTAGACGTATTGAGGGAGTCAGTACAACAGCATACCATACCGGTACAAGTACGTGAACGTGTCCTTCCAGAGCTGTTCAACGTCTCGTGTGTTCACCTAGCAATGAAGTTTTCTTCAGCTGACGCGAAGTAGCCAGTAATTTGACATGTACATACCCAGCCATGCGAGTTCGAACTCGATTTGATGAACCTAAGCCAATCAAATTGAAGTAACTATCAAAGCTAGTCCGAGGCTTGCGCCACTCACATCATTGGCGGCAAGTCATCCAAGTACCTATCGCGTTCAGAGGACAACATTCACGGAACTGTCAACAAGTTCATGGATAGATAGTCACGCACCAGTTGGCAGGTATTTCGACAATTCCAGTCTCCATTCCTTTCGTAAGGGGCTTCATCCAAGTCTCCGCCTGCGCTTTGTAGTCGATCTTGGTCCAGTAATCCTCATCACGCAGGTAATAGGCTTGAGAGCTTCAGAAGATCAGGCTTAAGGTTATAGATTTTTGAAAAACTGGACAAACTCGTGGGACATGTTGGAGTGGTCTGTCGCATCAAAACTGCGTCAATACACAACAGTGGGAATGGTGAGGAGTGCTTGACCATATTCGATACCCTTCTCTATGAGAAGGGCCGTGCCTTCCTTGCTCGTTTCCCACCAAGGCGCCACGCTTCCCTTTGGTGGCTTTCCAAAGTTGAAATCTGTAAGAAGTTTGTAGGTGTGGTCCAGGATGTCTCGCTGCTGTTCGAGTGTCATCGATGTCGGGTTCTATCGCGCGCGAAGGTCAGAGCTAGCAATTATCCAGTATGCTTGCGACTTACCTCGTGCGAGTACCCGTGAAGTCCACTGGTGAACACCAAGTGAGCAACATTGAAATATCCTCGGAACACGTAGTTACTAACATTTCATGCCCAGCATCGCGAACCGCCGCCATTTCTTTCGGGAATGTCTCCAAGCTGTGTCCTAAGCACGGCACCTGAGTCAAACGCAGAAGAAACCACTCGCAAATTACCCACCAGGGATGAACCAGGTCGTTTTGAGCCCGTACTTGGTGAATAGCTTGAGGAGTCGGGGTACTCCTACTTCTCCAGCATACATTCCCTGTCATACTGGGCTGAGAGGGTGGGGCATGAACTTGAGATGACTTGTAACGCACTCTGGAGATATCAAGAGGAGAATCCTCTCCGCCGTACGAACCAAGCCTAAGGATGTCAGAATCAGTTAGATATGTTTAACGGACTCATTAAGTGATATCTATACCAGCCAGCGACCGCGTCGACGTCGACACCGAAACCCACAAGAATCGACCTGCGCATGTCTTCAATGCGAGAGACGCTCGGAGAACACCAAGAGTTGTTCGAAGATCAAGGTCAAGGTCAATTGGTTGCAAGACCACCATGCTGAGAATGTTACAATGATATCTATCTCACGAGTCGTGATCATGTGTGAGAGACTGACAGGAGCACCTAGATAACCAGCACGAGATAACAAGGTCAGAATTTTTGGACAGCAGCCTGAACTTGAGGTTTTTTCCACGGATCGTATTCTAAGCTAGCCTAGGCACGAGGATCGCGTAGAATGTAGTCCGTGTGTGAGTTAAGCGAGGTGGCATCCGTCTCTGTTCTGACCACCTCGCGTCAAGCTCGTCGAGTGATACTACTCACCAACTTCGTAGTAGTCCTTTCCTTCTCGCACCCACCCACCACTCCCTCTCTCAGGCCCGAACGAATTTCCGGCCAGTTACATTCCACACCAGACATTGAATTTCACAGCCGTCTCTCGTCCGTTGCACTGTGCTCGACACCTAACTGTCTCGCCCGGTGACCTGCTCGGTGCCCACCCACCCACGCAGCTCACCTTGATCCACCAGGTTCAGGCCGTGCCTCGGGCCGGAAAACCCTTCGGGTTTTCGCCCAACCCTCAGCCCCTCTTTACTGTCTCCTTTCATGTACCATAAAAGACTCGTAATTCACACTCCTCTTTCTCTCTCAGTCACTGAGTTGTCGATACACACGGACCTGAGGACCTTGCAAGTTGCAACGCGTAACATTACGCGTTGCAATTTCAAGGTCATTCTTCTCTCGAGACCAGTTAGTTACAATAAAACATCTTGACGCTGTCAACTCGTCTGTTAGTATACAAAGCTACTAGACACAGCTTTGGCCAACTTCCAGCCCTTCATCGTGAGCCTTGTTTCCTGCCTGAGTAGATCATCTAAAGCTATTCAATGACGCATTCTTATCTGGCATTCCACGGGTATTTGTCGGAAGGCTTTATCCAGCAGAACCTCTACACGCTTGTGGACGATGCCTGCCTGTGGAGCGGTGGGCGCTGCAATGGAAATCAGGCCAGCCTTATCGATGCTCAAAGTTTGCATGAAGAAGAGACATGAGACAACCCTCCTGAACCTCTGGGGTTGGTGCCACCGATGCTGCACGCTCTAATACGTGGCCAAATGTCACTCAACCGCCCACGAAGTGATGCTATGATGTTGGCCCGCTCTCCTGCTTGTAATCAAACGTTACTGAGCACCAGATTTCTCACTTCCTCTCGTACCACCACTATGGACGTCGCAGCACTACTATTCCAGAAATCATCCAGACTGTTTAGATGTCAGTTGGAAACGCCCTGTACAAATACGACGCCAGTGTCAAGAATGCAAAAGAGTCAATCCAGACACTAAACGAGGAGATCGAGATGATCAATGATCTCGCCAGAAGTCACCCGACGAGGAGTTCGTCGGCAACTTGGCCACGAACACTACGGCAGGTAGCTTATGCAAGCGCTGGATTGCTGAGCAGAGTCCTGCTATACGCTACAAGGTGAAGTTGGACGGGGTAATCAAAGAGCTGCCTGAGGATCGTGACAGCAGATTAGTGATGAGCGCAACGATGAGCCGGAAGCGGCTGGAATGGTCTTTGACGGAGTTCCAAGGATGCGATCAATTCAGATATTTTACATCTGTAAATCAATCCAAGCAACAGCATGTCGCCACCGAACAGCTGAAAGATAGTAAGTTTCCTTACTTTCTAGCATGTGGTTCTTTGATAAGGAAGCAGTGCAGACGTTGTTAATACTTCAAAAAAGTTGAGCTCTTTTCATCCTTATTTGCCATTGCTCACTATGCGACGTTGCGGGCGACGAGTTGAAGGGTTGGATGGACGCCCTGAACTGCACCATCAAAAACGAGAGTACTCTCAACCAAAGACAAGACAATACCTCATGTCGATTGCTGTAACAATGCTGTTTGACTTGGAGAAATACTCCAACTGGTACTCTGGTTGTACGTGGGAACTTGTGTGAGTTGTGTGCGCCTCCTCTGTTCTCTTACTGTACGTCGCACTTCAACTTAAAACCAAATTCCTTGTCCAACAACCCGCGCAGGAAAATCAGTGGTCATGTGAGTATGCTCTAATAAGCTGAGAACAATATGAATGAAGCTCGTTGTTACAGGTGCGACGGATCCGCCGTCATCGCGAGGCTCTCTGGGACAGCGATCTACTTTCTCTTCTCTCGCCGCAACTTCTAGAGTGACCTCAAAGAAATGTCAACTCAGCTGGTAATGGACCAAAGCACGACAGCGCTGCTCGACAGCTTTGGTCAACGAAGTTCCGAGCCTTGTCTTCTGCCTGGGTCCGTCCGCGTCGCAGTCTGATGATAGCATTTCGTTCATCACGCCAGTGGGTACATAGTACCATGGCCAACGAAGCCACCTTAGGAAATTCGTTGCGGTAGTGTCCGAGTTTTGTTAGGGCCACAGGCTCTCAAGTTTGGAAGGTAAGTAGTGTTTGACGTTTGTACCATGCTGTACTCTCATGCTAAAGGCTGAACTACCTCCTGCCAGTGCCTCCTTCCGCTCACAACTTCAGCCGATCATCTATGCCTTTCCAAGACGACTTGTCCACTCGAATCTTATCGGGAACTCAACGAGTACTTGTCGGAAGGCTTTATGCAGCAGAACCTGTACACGCTTGTGAAAGATACCCTCGATCTTTCACAAGTAGCTGCTACCAGTGCGGCAAGGGAAAATGAATATTTGAAGAAATCAGGCTCGCCCTTTAAGCGCCCTTATCGATTATCGATATAATTATTACTATAAGGTTTCCACGAGGAGGAGATATCCAAAACAACCCATGCCAAATAGCGCCTCCTGGACCTCTGGGACCGGTGTCATCGATTGACGCTCCTCCAGCCTCGGGTCGAGATTGGCATCTCTTATATACATGTGATTCGGAGCATATTCTCGAACTCACTTGAATTCATTCAAGTTGCATGTTCAACCCTGCGATCTAGGTCCAGGTCTGTTCAGGTCTATCTGGGGTGGGTCACCTATATGGTACTGTAATATCAGATTCATGGCTTCTGGTCGAGCGCCTAGGAAAGTCGCATGATGGCCTCGTGTTCGGAACCAGTGAAGCGCTACTGCTACTGTGCCCGCTCCACTTTGCTCCTACTCAGACCTCCTTGAACTCTCACTTCCTCCCGTATACCTCCTTCCCCCATGGACGGGCTATCTGCTGCCGCTACTATCCTACAGATCATCGATACTGGGATCACTGCTAGCCTCGCCTGTACCAATACGGCGTCAGTGTCAAGAATGCGGAAAAGTCATTGCAGAAACTGACGGAAGAGATCACGATGATCAATAACATCGCGAGCAATGCTGAGGAGTTCGTGCGCAAGTTGGACAAGAGGACTACGCCGACGGATTTCTGTCAGCACTGGATTGCTGAGCAAAGTCCTGCTATGCGCTACAAGAAGGCGTTAGACGAGCTGATGAAGACGCTGTCTCATAATCATGGTCGCAGTTCGGGGATGAAAGTACTAAAGCAGCTGACATGGCCTTTGATCGAGCCCGAGATCAAGCGCGCGATCGAATCATTCGAGCGGTGGATACCATGCCTCCAATTATCATTGAGTTTCATTAACACGTAGGTTTTTACTTTGTCCCGATCCTTCAAGAACCATAATCTAACCTTTTTATTTGATTAGAGATACACTGAGCGAGATGTCAAAGCAAGCCGCGCAACACCACGCCACCCTCCTAAAGTGTAAGATTATTTGCTTCCTAGTCTGGCGTCGTTTTGATGAGGGGCCGTCGCAGGCGCTGCTGATGTTTCGACAAAAATCGAACGACAGCATAAAGACTTCAAACGCAGTAGGTTTCCGTTTTTCTTGACTTGCCATTGCTTACTATAAGGCATTGCAGGCGATGAGTTGAAGGGGTCCTTGATTGGATGGACGCCGTGAACTGCACCAACAAATATGAGAGTACTCTCGGTCAACGACAAGCTAATACGTGCCAGTGGCTGTTTGACTTGGATAAATATTCCGATTGGTACTCTTCCCGAGATGCGCTCCTCTGGGTACATGGGAAGCGTGAGTCTTGTGTCCCTCTTGTCTTGTCCTACCTCAAATCACAGCTTAAAAACAATTTCTTGTCAATAGCCGGCGCAGGGAAATCAGTGCTCATGTAAGTGTACTCTAGAGAGTCGAGTGCGATGTAAATGGCGCTCATTAACCGCGCAACAGATCTGCAGTCATTGAGAGGTTATCCAAGACAGTGACCGACGGCGGCGTGCTCGCCTATTTCTATTGTGATTTCCGAACAGACCGTTCAACCCACGCGTTTGAAGTCATCCGCTCACTCACCACCCAACTCCTACGGCAGTCCAGAGAGAACTGGCTGCCAGCGTTCAAAGACCTTGTCGCCCGCAAGTCCAATGGTTCCCCGCCTCCAGTCGACCTCGAGATGCTCTACAACTTTCTTTTGAATACCCTCCGACTGCATCATGATGCCAATGACAGACCAGTCCTCGTCATTGATGCCCTCGACGAGTGCAAAGATTACGTCAAACTGGTTGAACTCTTCGAACGCCTTCACAAAGAGGGATACTGTAGACTGTTCACCACAAGTAGGCGTCTTCCGGACGCACCGAAGGCCTTCAAAGGTCTTCCCACCATAGACCTATACGACATGCGTGCTGAGACACTATGCGACATGCAATTACACGTCAACAAGGAGGTCGCTATGCATGACAAGCTGATGCCTTTCCGTGATAAAGTCGTCCCTTCGTTGCTGAAGAAGGCTGACGGGATGTAGGCCTTGTCCTTCCATAGTTAATTCGTAGCTAAAATGCAAACTTGGCAGGTTCCGATGGGTGCAGTTGCAGCTGGACAGACTCACCCGCTGCCGTACGCAAGGTGACATCAGGACTGTGCTCGACACCCTTCCTAGTGGACTCTACGAAACATATGACAGGATTCTCACTGAGGTCAACGGGAACGAGTTCGACGGACGGATAGTGAAGAGCGCCCTGCTTTGGCTTGTGGGTAGCTTGACGAAACTTGGGTTGCGATGGGCTCGTCGAGGCAGTGACATTCGACTTAGAAAACTCGGACTCATCCAGTGGGGACAAGCTTCCTTTCCAGTGACGAGGCCTCGATGCCTGCGGTAGCCTAGTGAGCTACAATGAAGCAGCTGACACTGTGTCACTTTCGCACTTCAGTGTCAAGGTGAATATTTGTTTCGAGCAAAATGGACCGCTCCCTGATACTTTCTCGCTGGTAGGAATATCTTTTGGATGTACATCTCCGTATGGGCGCTCTTGGTCAATATCATCTCTCGTCATCCCTCGTCAACAATCATCTAGCGAAGCTTTGCCTCGACTATCTCCGTAAACCGCTGACGGTGCCACATTTTGCAAACATCCGAGTCTCTTGCCAAATTCGATACTTTTCAAGACTATGTGCATCGCTTGGGGCTTTTCCATCTCGACCATGTTATGGAAATCGAGGAACATCTGCCCGAACTAATGCAATCCCTGGATGCATATCAGGGTGTCTGTCGTCAACGGAAGGCATCGAACCATACATAACGCTGAAACATCGTCGTTTATTTCGGAACACCGTGGCTTCTCAAGATGTACCTGGAACGTAATACACCCCTCAGGCCAGAGGACATCCAAGATGGGCACAGTCCCTTGGTCTACGCAATCGCTCGCGACAAAGTTGATTCTGCGAAAACCCTTCTGATCTGGGGCTTGGATATCAAACACCAATGTCGCAACATCTTTCTCAAGTCGGATGGTAAAGTCTTACAACCACTGCATGCCGCAGTAATCCAGGATAATGCGACAATGGTTGATTTACTCCTGAGCTATCATTGCTTTATCCCGCCAAACATCCTTCATCCTGCCATCCGCTCCTTCCTCGTCGCTTTCTTGCACGGGTCTCAGGTCATATATTCGTTGCTCAACTATGGAGCAGATGCAGGTGCACTGGATGGTGGCGGAGATAACCCGCTTCACGTCTTGTTATCTCGCAGACCCAGCAGCGGCGGTTACCTTGTTCCCGTTGTCAAGGCACTAGTCAATTCAGGATGTGACCCAGTCGGAAAGGGCGCCGCAGGAGTCACCCCACTGTTCTTCCCCTCTGTTGGGAGAATGCCCCGCTCGTTGACTATTTCCTTGATAAAGGCGCACGCTTTGAGGATTGCAGATACCTCCACCTTATTGATATGCATTGGGCGCGGAGTCTGCCGTGGTATCATTCAGCCATTGCTGCTGCTAGTGCTACCAAGCATGCGCTGGCGATGGTGCGCTCGATCACGCACACTGATGTCTCTTACGTTCATATGATGCTCCAAAGATTCAAGTTACCTTCTCTCATTGTCGGGATCATCCTCGACATCGCCGAATATTGGGCTTGCTGCACTACTGTCGAAGGAGCAAGCAACGAATCAACTCAGACTTTCGTTTTCCGACCGCCAGCTGCTGATGGTCAAGTCATAAAAGTTCAGCAAATCGAGTTCACCGTCGGTAAGTATTGCTGTCGCTCGTAACGGATGACATGCTGATATGAAACTAGATGCCTCCCCAATGAAAATAATATACCGCTGGTTCTGGAGATCGCTTTGTCGACTTTCGAATAGGAGATACAGTCTTCAGATCGATTTACTCACCTGGTAGGTACAGCCTGAGCCGAGGATAGGCCTTTCAGGAAGTGCGACGACCTTAATGATGCCAGCATTTCGGCGGTGGACGTTCACTCTCTATACATCAGGTGCCTATGCCACATTGGCCGGATAGCCATCTTATCAGCATCTGTCACCTTGTGGAACAGGTCGAATCCACAGGTACGCCAACTTCTAGCGAGGACGAGACCCGGGGACACCTTTTCTTTCTCTCCAAACAAAAACGAAGTTTTGGCCATCCCACCATCAGATTTTACTATAGCATCTGCTGTGGAAATAGCTATCCCGATGACTCCTAGACCTCCTTCATTGACAGGAACTGATCGACGGTCGCGAATAAGTAGAATCGTTGTTGGACTATCATCGTTTTTGGTGATCTTCTCCTTTCAGTACCTGGCGTATCTTCTACTGTACTACCATTACAAACCAGAATAAACGGTGCATGCCCACTGAGGACTATGAAAACTCGTGAGAGATATGTGGCTACGACGCGGATCGGTGTTCGACCTGGTTCATCTTGAGTCCGCCAGACAGTTGTTACTCTGTCAGATACCAGACACTAGTAACCAGTGCAGAATTTCAGACCTCCTGGTGTCCGAGTCAACTCGTCTGATAGTGGATCAAGGCCACCTGGAGCCTTCAAGTTGGATCACGTTGGCCAACCGCGACTTCGTTATGGACCGTCATTGAGAACAATTGGGTAGTGTTTGACCGACATAGGCTTGTACTCTCCTGGTCAAAGTGCCGCATGTCACAGTTGGCTTCCATTTGCAGCTTCAGCCGTTGATCTAAAGCCACAAAATGGCAGCTTGGCAAACACGATCGTACACGGATTTATCGAACAAAATCTCTCCACGCTTGTGAACGACCTGCAGCCTGATGCCGTGACAAGAGAATGCCCCGCTCTGGAGACTGGAGATAACGGCGGATCATTAGGATTCTCCCTGAACGGTACCTGAACATTCGGCCAGGCTCATCTCCCAGACATATGGTAGAGGTGATGAGAAGCAGTCCAAAGTAGGTTTGTCCACCGTCCTTTGCGCTCTTCACGTGAACCAGACATGTCCAGCAATGAACAGCGGGAACTATGAGGACTGTTCAACGACGATATTCGACGTCCTTTCTCACAGGAAACGCCGCGCCCTCCGTGCACGTTTCCGACAAGGCAGCTGCGCTTCCCGTTGGTGGCTTTCTGGAGTTGAAGATCTGAAGAAGTTTGTAGGTGTGGACCAGGATGTCTCACTGCCGTTCGAGCGTCATCGATGTCGTCACGCAGATCAACAGGAAAGCAATCAGCATACATAGGGCACGCCCCGAGAGAGTAACCATGAAGACCACTGGTGAATAGCACAGGTGATCAACCGAGGCACCGCTCGAACGCGTAGATACTGACATTTCATGCCTAACATCGCGAACCGCCACTATTTCTTTCGGGAATGTCTGCAAACTGCGTCCTAAGCAGGGAACATGAGTCAAAATGCTGAAGAGAACACGCCGACTTGCCTACTGGGGATGAACAAGGTCGTTTCGAGCCCATACTTGTTGAATAGCTTGAGGAGTCGTGGTACTCCTACTTCTCCGGCAAACACTCCTTGTCATACTGAGTTGAGAAGGTGGGGTAAGAATATGAGATTTCTTTGATGCACTCTGGAGAAGTCGAGAGAATAATCCTCGCCACCATACAAATCAAGCCTAAGAATGTCACAATCAGTTAGATATATTAGCGGGCTCATTAAGTGAAATCCATACCAGCCAGCAACTGTGTCGACGTCCACATCGAAACCTACAAGAATTGCCGATCCCGGACATGTCTTCAATGTGGAAGACGCGAACATCAAGAGCGATTCGAGGATCAAGGTCAAGGTGACCGTCGGCTGATTGCAAGGGTTCAAGACCACTGCGAGTCCTAAGCATGATACCTCGCTCAACGGAGTAGTGCCCATAACAAAGTCGGTTGAAAGTTAGTACAGACTCTCACTCTGAGAGAGAGAGATGAGTCACGCCGCGCAGAAGCTTTGGGGCCGTGGAAAGAGGCGGGAACACGCGCGGCTCGAAAGAAATCGAGTTCGAAGACAGGCTTTCAAGGACAAGGCAGAGAGCGATCTTGACAAAGGTTGCGAGGCGCCAAACTCGATGGAATCAACCGAAGCTGGGAAGGCTGGAGTCACCTTTAGCCTGAGGCTTTGCCGAAGCCCGTCTTCAAGCTTCAAGTGTTGATACCCTTTTTGGCAGTCGCACAAGCGGAGGTTGTATCGATTATCAAGGTTCGCACGAGGAACAGACATGAACCAAAAATAACCCATGCCAAGTACTCCAAGTCAGCGCCTCCTGTGGGATCGGTGCCATCGATTCAGAGTCGATTCATGCTCCTCAGGACCAGGACCTCAGGCCTCAGCGCTCAGCGCTCAGCCTGGGGTCGAGATTGGCACCACAATGTATACATGTCATTCAGACCATCTTCTCGAACTCATTGGATTCTTTCAAGTTGCATGTTCAGCCCTGCGGCCACCGGCCTACGTCTCTACTTTAAGTTATCTGGTCCCAATACGGCGCTATAATATCAGACTCAGAAGCTCCTCAAGCGCCCAGTGGCCTCGTGTTCGGCTCCAGTGAAGTGCTGCTGTACCCGCCTTGCTTGTGCTCAAACCTCCTTTCCTCCCATATAACTGCTTCCCATTCATGGACGGTTTATCGGCTGCCGTTACTATTCTGGAGATCATCAAAACTGGGATCTCTACTGCCATCGCCTTGCAACAATACGGTGTCAGTGTCAAGAATGCGGAAAAGTCATTGCAGAAACTGACGGATGAGATCAACATGATCAACAACATCGCGAACCTTGCTGAGGAGTTCGTGCGCAAGTTGGACAAGAAGACTGCGCCGGCGGATTTCTGCCGGTGCTGGATTGCTGAGAAAAGTCCTGCTATGGGCTACAAGAAGACGTTAGACGAGTTGATGAAGACGCTGTCTCATAATCATGGTCGCAGTGCGGGAATGGGGATACTGGGGCGGCTGAAATGGCCTTTGATCGAGCCTCAGATCAAGGGCGCGATCGAATCATTCGAGCGGTATATACCATACCTCCAATTATCATTGGAGTGGATTAACACGTAGGTTTTCACTTTGTTCCGATCCTTCAAGAACCATAAACTAACGTTTTTATACGATTAGAGATACCCTGGGCCAGATCTCAAATCAAGCCGCGCAACACCACGGCATCCTCGCAAAGCTGGAGACAGTAAGACTTCTTATTTCCTGGTTATCTGTCGTTGTTTGATGAGGGGCCTCGCAGGCGCTGCTGACATCTCAAACAAAGTCGACCAACAACAGGTCGCGGTAGCATTGCTGAAAGATTCTATAGACAGTAAGTCTCCTTACTTTCTGGCTTGCAGTTCTTTGATGGGAAGCTTGCAGGCGCTGCTAATGCTTCGATGCAATCCGAACAACAGCGTGAAGACTCCAAATGCCGTAGGTTTACCTTTCTTACTGGCTGGCCGTTGCTCACTATGCAGGGTTGCAGGCGATGAGTTGAAGGGTTGGATGGACGCCGTGGATGCACCATCAAATACGAGAGTACTCTCAGTCAAAGACAAGAGAATACGTGCCGGTGGCTGTTTGACTTCCATAAGTATTCCGATTGGTACTCGTCTGCGGAATGCATTCCTCTGGGTACATGGGAAGCGTGAGTGAGGTGTCCCTCTTATCTTGTCCCACCTCGAACTAGAACTTAAAACAAATTCCTTGCCAACAGCCGGCGCAGGGAAATCAGTGCTCATGTGAGTATGCTCTAGAGAGCTGAGTCAGTGTAAATGAAGCTCATTAATGGAGCAACAGATCTGCGGTCATTGAGAGGTTATCTGAGACAGCGAGCAACGGCGGCGTGCTCGCCTATTTCTACTGTGACTTCCGAACAGAGCGTTCAACCCACGCATTTGAAGTCATCCGCTCACTCCTCACCCAACTCCTAAGGCAATCCAGAAAGGACTGGCTGCCATCGTTCAACGACCTTGTCGTCCGAAAGTCCAATGGTTCCCCGCCTCCAGCCGACCTTGAGATGCTCTACAAACTTCTTTTGAGAGCTATCCGCCTGCATGCCAATGACAGGCCGGTCTTCGTCATCGATGCGCTCGATGAGTCCAAAGATTACGTCAAACTGGTTGAACTCTTTGAACGCCTTCACAAAGAGGGGGACTGTAGGCTGTTCGCCACAAGTAGGCCTCTTCCGAACGCACCGAAGGCCTTCAGAGGTCTCCCCACCATAGACCTTCACGAGATGCATGCTGAGACACTCTGCGACATGCAGTTGCACGTCGAGAAGGAGGTCGCTAAGCATGACAAGTTGATGCCCTTCCGTGATAAAATCGTTCCTTCGTTGCTGGAGAAGGCTGACGGGATGTAAGCTTTATCTCTCCACAGTTGACTCGTAATTAAAATGCGGACTTGGCAGGTTCCGATGGGTGCAGTTGCAGCTGGACAGGCTTACCTGCTGTCATACGCAAGGTGACATCAGGACTGTGCTCGATACGCTTCCCCGTGGCCTCTACGAAACGTATGACAGGATTCTCACTGAGGTCAACAAGAAGGAGTTCGACGGGCGGATACTGAAGAGCGCCCTGCTATGGCTTGTGGATAGCTTGTCGGAACTTGGGTTGCGGGGGCTCGTCGAGGCAGTGACTTTCGACTTGGAAAACTCGACTCGTCCAGTGGGGACAAGTTCCTTTCCAGTGAAGGGGTCCTCGATGTCTGCGGTAGCCTAGTGAGCTACGATACAAAAGCTGGCGTTGTGTCACTTTCGCACTTCAGTGTCAAGGTGAGTGTTCATTTCGAGCAAAAGGAACAGCTTCATGATATTTTTTTCGCTGGTAGGAATACCTTTTGGATGAGCACCTTCGTAGAGGCGATTTTGGTCAATATCATCTCTCGTCATCTATTGCCAACAGTCATCTAGCGAAGCTTTGCCTTGACTATCTCCGTATGACCTCTTGATCGATATCATTCCTCGTCATCAATCTTCAACCAATCCCAGCAGAAAGGACAGGAGCATTATCTCACTTCAATACTTTGGAGAGTATGTTCATCGCGTGGGCTTCTCCATCTCGATTATGTTATGGAAGTCAACGAGCATCTACCAAACTAATGCAATCCTGGATGCCTACCAGGCTGTCTGTTGTACCCGTCCAGGCATGGAACCATACACGACACTAAACATCGTCGTTTATTTCGGAACGCCTTGGCTTCTCACTATGTATCTGGAACATAATGCAGCCCTGAGGCCGCGGACATCCTAGACGGGCACAGTCCCTTGGTCTATGCGATCGCTGGCAAAAAAGTTGATTC
>MU123822.1:59281-92834 GCA_014904935.1 Melanogaster broomeanus | reverse complement strand
AACCTGCGAGAGACCTAAAGCCTTCCTTTTTCACACAAGATGCTGAGATCGCTACTGACACCTCTTCGAAATCGCCAGGACTCGGCTCACCAGACTACGCGTCACACCGAGGATGGTGGAGGGGCTGATGTACTTAGCGTGGACACTGAGAGAAGCCCAGTCTCACGTCAAGTGCAGTCTGCCGTACAGGAGCTGAAGTTCGCAGAGGAAACCCATTCCAGGATCACGGTGAAGACATGTCCTGTCTGAATCGCGCTTCTTTGAACTCACGGCCTATTGTAGATATTGCGACAACTTAGTTCTCTGTTCGGGGAGAGCCCCGGCGCGTTGGATGCATTTCGTGACGCGGACGGATTTCTTCTGTTGATGCATGTTCTATCAACATTACCCACAGGTACTCCATCTTCTTCAACCACGACCTCGACAACATCTCTCATTCACGGGCCATGGTTACAACGCAGTAAGTGAACAGGTCGCCGCATCACTCTCACATACTACACTGGGTACAGCACCTTGTACTTTTCTTAGGGCCTGGGCCAACAACCATTAGGCAGTTTGAACCAGCTGAAGGCGCATATATGCGTCATTCAAGTCCGTGTGCCGTTCCATTCCCTAACCTCTTGTTATCAAGAGAACGTGTATAATCACGAGATAGCTAGTCGGAGAGAGCATCGCAGGGCTCTGGAACTACAATCAGCAACAGCAACAGCGGAACGCGATACAGCGATGTAAGTGATCTATTCTAGTACCATCTCGCTGACTTCTACTTGACCTGTTTCGTGTCCTCCGCATGACCAACGCAAGGGGGATAGATGCTGGCAATGACCCTTTACTTCTTGAAGGGCCATCTTCTGCTCGTCCGGCTCCCGACTCCCATCCCAACATCTGCTTTTGGATGCTTGCTGACTACACACGCTAGCTGAGCAACAGTCCCGAAGCCCAAGCAAATGTACAAGGGTGTTGACAATGGTTGGAGCTGGAAGAGTCGGACTCCGTTGACATGCAGAGCGTTCCCGAGCGTCTCAAAGGTAGGTACTTAACATTATCATACGTTTGCTTATTGATCGTTGTAGGTGCTGATTCTGCGAATGGGCCAGAGTCACCGGGTGACACAAGCTTGCCCGAGCCGCCTGCACTGCATATACTTTCACCTGCCCCGTCACAATCCCTGAGCCGGCGGCACGCACGAACAGTTCAGTGTCTATTGGGTCGAGCTCGGCCCAGCGAAACAGCAGCTGTACAAAGATAACGCTCACTTATTGGTACGTCAGGAACATGATATTCAAGATTTACTAACAGACTTTTACAGGTAACCAGTGGTATGTGGGGCAAAGCCGCATTCGAAAAACCACCATACTAAGCTATTATTCCTGTACCACTCCTCTCCTTCGCCCTCCGAGTCTCGTCGCATTCATCCTATTTCGTCTTCCCTGTTGGCTTCGGCAGTCTAGTTTACTCTTTTTTTTAGTGTCTTTTCAGTCCACTTCGTCAGTATCGAGGACTGCCTACGTAATAGCTAATATGGTCATTTCTCAGCATCTCTGAGCACGTCAGTGAGCAAACGCAAGTCAGTGAGGAATGCGACGAGATATGATACGGTATCATTTATAACTTCATCTGGCACTATTGCACCTTATCTCGTCGCTCGCAAAATATCAACTAACTTGACAGTGAGTCGGCCAGTCCGTGGGAACATGATATCCAAAACGATTTTTGAGGATTATGTACACCTTCACTACTAAATTTCTGTTCTAGCTTGGCTAAAATGCCCGCCCCAGCGAAAGACACCCTTCTGAACCCTTCTGAAGCTGTCGCGCACCTCCGGACTTATACCCGCTCCGATGGGCTCTCCGTCAATGAGCTCATGGACTCGCAGGTGCATGGGGGCCTCACCTACAATGACTTCCTGATGCTCCCCGGAAAGATCGACTTCCCTGCATCCGACGTGATCACAGAGACCAGCGTCACCCGTAACGTCGTCCTGAAGACGCCTCTGATGAGTAGCCCGATGGATACCGTCACTGAATCCGAGATGGCTATCAGTCTGGCGCTCTTGGGTGGTATCGGTGTCATTCATCACAACCAATCCACGGATTCTCAGGCGGCTATGGTCCGCGCTGTTAAGAGACACGAGAACGGGTTCATTACGGATCCTGTCGTCTTATCTCCTAGTCACACCATCGCTGACGTGCTTGATATCAAAGCGCGTCTCGGGTTTTGTGGGATTCCTATCACTGGTATGTCAAGTTCTATCCATTTATGATACCTGATGAATACCTAAATTTCAATAACCTTCGTTCTTCCGAGGAGCAGACTGCTCATATGCGGAGATATTATTTTTTGTTCTATCTGATCTTTAGTTGGGGAAAACCTCAGTGCAGCTGCTAACGGAACCTTTTCCCCCATTGTACCAGATACTGGATTCTTGGGAGGCATACTCGTTGGTATTGTTACCTCACGCGACGTCCAATTCGAGTCCCCCTCTATGCCCCTTCATGAAGTAATGACCACCTCCCTCGTAACTGCACCTCAAGGTGTCACTCTTAATGAAGCCAACATCATTCTTCGTTCCTCCAAAAAGGGAAAACTTCCCATCGTCGACGACCAAGGACGCCTCACATCCCTCCTCGCTCGTTCTGATCTCTTGAAAAACCAAAACTACCCCCTCGCTAGTAAGAATCCGCAGACCAAACAGCTCTATGCGGCTGCTGCTGTTGGTACGAGGCCGAACGACAGGGACCGTCTTGAGCTCCTCGTCAAAGCAGGTCTCGATATCGTCGTCCTGGATTCTTCGCAGGGAAACTCTGTCTTCCAGATCGAGATGATCCATTGGATCAAGCAGACATTCCCAAAACTTGAGGTCATTGCAGGCAATGTCGTCACGCGCGAGCAAGCGGCTAATCTCATCGCTGCCGGCGCTGATGGCCTCCGCATCGGCATGGGGAGTGGGTCTATCTGTATCACCCAAGAAGTCATGGCTGTCGGACGTCCTCAGGCTACTGCAGTGTACGCAGTCGCAGAGTTTGCGAGCAAGTTCGGTGTCCCTGTTATTGCTGATGGCGGCATCAGTAATGTGGGACATATCGTCAAGGCGCTTGCCCTTGGCGCGAGCGCGGTCATGGTGGGTGGATTGCTTGCAGGTACTACGGAGGCTCCTGGCGAGTACTTCTACCATGACGGGAAGCGCGTGAAGGCCTATAGGGGTATGGGCAGCTTGGAAGCTATGGAAGCTGGCAAGCCCGGCTCCACTTCCCTGGCCAATGGCAAACCTGGGTCGACCAAACACGCTCCTCAGCCTACGAGCGCCCCGCATGAGAATGCCGCGACCACGCGCTACTTCTCCGAGTCGTCAGTGGTCAAGGTCGCGCAGGGTGTTTCCGGCGATGTGCAGGATAAGGGCAGCGTGAAAGCGTTTGTGCCGTACCTGCATGTTGGGTTGCAGCATAGTCTGCAGGATATGGGGGTGCAGAGCGTGACGGCGCTTCAGCAAGGGGTTAAGGAGGGTAAGGTTCGGTTTGAGTTGAGGACAGCGAGTGCTCAACTTGAGGGCGGTGTCCACGGATTGAATTCGTAAGTAAAGCAAAAGTCAATGTTGTTGCAATACTAACACTGGTGCTGCAGATACACGAAGAGGTTGTACGCTTGAAGGAAATTAGTAAAGTCGTATTCGAAGCTAGCTGAGGCACGAGGGTCGCGTGATTAAGCGAAGTGGCGCCTTTCTCTGTCTGGTCACCTCGCGTCAAGCTCGTCGAGTGATACTATTGGTCTGTTTGTCCTAGTCTCTCACTGCCAGTGCCAGTTTTCCTTTTTCAACCTTGGCACCTACTCCGAGTCACGATGGCTAGAACTAAACAAACTGCCAAGAAGACGACAGGTGGCGAAGCCCGCCGCATCCTCATCAATCCTAAATCATCTAGGCTGTTGTGCATCTCACCACTTCGACGACCGGCACAGGTGTCCGTGGAGCCTAACTTGAAAGCCAACAGACCAATTTGGCCACGACGGGCCGAAGCTGGTTCAGTGCTCTCGTTCAAGTTTCGAGTCGACTGTGTTTCCAAGCCATGATGAGCAGGTCGATTGATCGGCTCGGTCACCGTAACAACGATGTAAGTTGCCGTTTTTGCATGTGTCCCATGCTCTAGCTGACATGTTGCAGTTCTGTCATTTTTGTGGAGATGGCGGAAAACTGTTCACTTGTGATAGCTGCGGGCGGCGTGTTACAAGTGCATGCAGATACCAACCCAGTCTTATACCATTGTCGCTGAACCGACGGTCATGTATATCTGTGTCACATGTCACTGGAAAGATGACTTGCGGACAGGCACTGTCACTCCATATAAGGTGCATAGTACTGTTCAACTGCCCAGTGGCTTGTTAACGATAACCGTCCCAAAGGGTTGCTACCGTCGAAAAGAGGATAAATGCAGAGGGCGAAGAGCAAGGCTGGAGACTTTGGCTCAAGTCCCTCGTTTCAACAGGTAACAATACCTCTCGAGCGACTTGGTGGACCGAAGTGTGTTTTCCCTCAACATATTATCCCTTATGTCCGCGCTTACGCTGTGTCATGGTAGGATTTCGATGCAGTGGTCGTTGCTACGGGACAGTACAATGCTCCTGCGATGCCTTCGATTCCTGGTTTGGATCATTGGATGCGACGGTTTCCTGGTCTCGTTCGTCACTCTCGACAATATCGGCGACCTCAAGCCTATGCAAACCAAACTGTGCTCATCGTCGGCGCATCTGTGGGTCTCTTCGTGCCATTTGGCTACCGTGTCTTCTGATGAGGGTTGCTTTAGGTCAGCGGATCCGAGATATCTAGGGACATAAATCCTTGGGCCGCAACGGTCTATCAATCCTTCCAGGTGAGAAGTGATGCACGCCGAGACTCGGTTGAAAGCTGACTCCTGCACGACATCAAGGCTGATAACGGTATGTACTGTGCTAGTGGGCAGAATTGAAGTCTCCTCCTTATTGCTCTTGCCGCCTCAGATACCACAGTACATCATAGGCTAGAGAACTTCGTTCTCCGTCTCCCAGGAAATACGACCTTCGTCGGGGAACTCAAAAGTTTCCTACCAATTCCTGAAGGAACCCCGATCCAATCTGGCCTCATTGAACTCATTAATGGTACCGTGCGTTATTATCAGCCTGCCTTGTTATTTGTAGTCACAACATCCTTGCAGATCATATCGGGGGTCGATAGTGTCATTCTCGCCACTGGGTTCCGATACTCGTTCCCATTCCTGCCACAGTACTATGACAGTGCGCTATATATGCCTCATGAAGGCTCTGTTGCGACGGTGTCGCCTTTCCTTGCCTTCGACGGCTCTCATCTTCGAGGCCTGCATCTCGACCTGTTCTATATCCGGGATCCTACCCTTGCGTTCCTCGGACGTTCGTATTTGTCGGTTGAATATTCGGCTTAAGCACTAACGTAGGGCCAGTAAACTTGGGCGCACAGCCGTTCGCATATTCAGGCTACCTCTGTCTTGCCTTAGCAAACGTGTGGTCGAACACTGCAAAACTTCCTAGCAGTCAGACAATGTGGAAGATGCACGAGCAGCTCGTGGTGGATCGTGGTGAGTACGGTATAAATATACAGTTTTTAGGCCCAGAGAGGTTCACAGGTACCGTCTCTGATCTGTTCTCGATAATTCGACACTGCGTGTTCTGATCGTCGTGGTTTTGTATAGATAATATCAGATACTTCATTGGCTGGCTGAACCAGGCAGCAACCGAGTATGGTGGCAGGCAGGTTCGTCGTGCTCCTCTTCTCCCATTCTCGTGTCATTCAGCACTTAAACACACGTTTGCAGATCGACGGGCTACCGAAATAGTACGTACTACTCCCTTAGCGTATTCGACGGTATCTAACCTGACCACACAAGTTCCGCCGAGGTCAGCCACTACTGGGTTATTGCTCAGTATGGTGGGCCACTGGCACTGCAGGAGAGACCAAGTGTCGAAGAGGCAGTGCTAGAGTCTCTCGGACTGGCAACTGCTTCTGCAAGTGGTAAAGCGACACAAAGATACGACCCAGTGTATGATGACGCATGGTGATGTTCTGCCTGAACCTCGGAAAGACTGGGGTGATATCAATCGACTCGAGTCGATGAAGGCGGCGTGCCAGCTTCTTATGCTCTCAATCAAGTCATACATTCACTCTAGGAGAGTTGCGGTTGTTCACCTTTGATTACACACGATCCCAGCTGGGGGTCCGGTGGAGATCCTCGAGTAATAAGGACGAAGGAGATCCTCGAGGAATTCCTTCGTCCTTATTACTTGCACTCGGGTGAGCTCCGTATCTTCAACATTGAATTCAATCTAGGCACGGCGGCGAAAAGGAATGTGTATGTCCGGGAAGTGTCATCGGTCGCAGGCGAAATCAGGTCGGATCAAATCAAACCGCTTTTTCTTGAACGTTTTACCGACATCTCCATTTTCTTAGCCCAGCCCAACTCGCCGACGCCGGTGTTCCATACGTCATCCTAGGTATATTTTCTTTGCTTGCCTATACATCACATCTTAATGTATGAATAAACCAGGACGTCGTACACTTTTCCACGAAGATTCTCAATTGGTTGGCCACAAGACTAAAGCCGCCCTGGATCACAACCTGAAGGTAATCCTCTGCGTCGGCGAAACCCTCCATGAGCGGGAGGCTGGTCGGACAACTGAGGTCGTCAACAGCCAGCTTCAAGCTGTCGTTGAGATACTCAAGGACGAGAGCTATTGGAGGTATGTCTTCCAACCAATACCAATTGCTTGAACCAAAGACCTTGTTTTAGCAATATCGTGATTGCCTACGAACCTGTGTGGGCAATGGGCACAGGCAAAGTTGCCACCGCTGCACAAGCCCAAGAGGCGCATCACGATATCCGTACTTTCCTCAAGCAGCATGTATCTCCGACCGTTGCCGAAGATACGAGGATCATCGATCATCTACGGCGGTAACGTAACTGCAGCGAACTGCAAGGAACTTGGTGAGTTTACAGTTGCCCGTGGTGATAATCATTCTTATCACTGCCTCGATAGCGATTCAACCTGATGTTGATGGGTTCCTTGTTGGCGGAGCATCTCTGAAGCCTGAGTTTGTTGACATCATCAACTCGACCAGGAAGTAATGGAGGGGCTCTAGATTGTTATCTCGATATTGTAATTGTAGAGAAATCCGAAGTTGTGATACTTAGACCTGGAGTACTGTTCCGGAGTCTTCCGGCGACGCATGCATATATCCTAATCTAAGTAATTCTAGGGAGGAGGTACGGCGGACCTGGCATCCAGTTTTGGTCAGGGGGAAGCCACGCGTAACTTGCCTGTCACGATCGCGTCTGCGTTTGTCTCTGCTTTAGAACCGACTCCGGAGTTCCGACGCAGCATGCTCAACCTCCGAGAGACCTAAAGCCTTCCTTTTCACACAAGATGCTGAGATCGCTACTGACACCTCTTCGAAATCGCCAGGACTCGGCTCACCAGACTACGCGTCACACCGAGGATGGTGGAGGGGCTGATGTACTTAGCGTGGACACTGAGAGAAGCCCAGTCTCACGTCAAGTGCAGTCTGCCGTACAGGAGCTGAAGTTCGCAGAGGAAACCCATTCCAGGATCACGGTGAAGACATGTCCTGTCTGAATCGCGCTTCTTTGAGCTCATGGCCTATTGTAGATCTTGCGACAACTTAGTTCTCTGTTCGGGGAGAGCCCCAGCGCGTTGGATGCATTTCGTGACGCGGACGGATTTCTTCTTTTGATGCATGTTCTATCAACATTACCTACAGCTACTCCATCTGCTTTGACCAACCCCCAGTCTACTCAAGAGGTGCTTGATTGCATGCAACTTGCGTTCGTGGTCGCATCAAAGGCTTTGGATGGACACCCAATCAATGTGGGCTTCTTCCAGGTTAGTCACGATGTTTGAACTACGCAACTTCGTTTCCTTAACCATAAGGCCCGTGCCCAGGAGTATGTCGGCTATACAGTTCTGTCCGACGCGTCTCAAGCGCTTCTCAAACATCCTGTCACTTCTGAGAAGGCCCTCGGCTGCCTTCTCTCTCTATCTGTACACGAGTTCGCGCTAATTGACCTGTTCGTGACATTGCAAGCGTCTCATCACGATCTCAAGGACCTGGATATCCACTTCTTAGAATTTGCGCCATCTCTCGGCACCATCCGCCTTCCGTATGTCTTTAAAATCGTCTGGGACTTCGTAGCTGGCTCTCTGGCAGCGGACAGTTCCCTCCGGCTCGTATTTTACAAAATTCTGGAGCATCTCACCCAATCATCGCATCGCAATCTCGCGGTCTTGAGCATGTTGGGCATCTTAACGCCCACGTTCTCCCATTTCATGTCCAGTTCAGTGTCCCAACGGGTTCGGAGTCTTCGGACAGCCCAGCTGCGGAACGTCGGTTGCAGTACAAGATCCTCAAGCGACTATTCGAAATGGGCGCGTCCACTCAGGACGCTCGGCGGCTGCTACAGTGCGCCGTCAAAGAGGATAAAACATTGGATTCAGAGATGGTCGACCTCATCCGCATCGGCTTGAGGTCCAGATGGCCGCTCCATATCACCCTCCAGGCGACATCTGCCGTCACCATGCCCCTTCGCGGCTGGAAGACACTTCCTACCTCTGGTTTTACGTTCATGGTAAGTGTTTGAAACCTTCTAGTGACGTCTATTGCATGTGGCTTGGACAGCTATGGGCATGGTTCGAAAGAATGCCGTCCGGATCCCACAGAATATTCACCATCTCCTTCGGCTCGCATTGCGCTATAGAACTGAGCATGAACAGCAACGGCACACTTGCACTGAAACGAGTACTCATCCAGAGGCCGCAGTTATCTCGAAACCACGAATGGCAAATTCGCGCTGGACACACATTACCATTGTACACCACCCACATAGAACATCTCAGCCCACCGTTCGTACGTTCGGTAACGTCGTGGACTGTCCCTCGCTTTAACCCTCTTCCCAGAAATATTCATAGATGGCGTCCTCAGCGAATCCCTTGATTGGGCGTATCCCAAAATTCACGAGACTTGCATCGGAGAATTCACGTTAGGTGATAAAACGCCAAATAGGACATCCAGTTGGTGCATTGCTTCAGCCTATCTTGTTTCTGCTCCTCTAGGTAATTGGCACTTGGATGCGCATTCCCTCAGTTACTGATTAGCTCCAGATGATGAAGCTACCCCGATTCATTCATCACTTAGGACCTAGATACCAAGGCAATTTTCAGGACAAGGCCCTAGTTCGATTTCTGACGTATGAAGCCTCGACCTCATTGAACATGCACATGTTTGGCTCTGGAACTGCCTCTGGGGAGACATCTCTCAGGAAGGCGATCAGAGATGGCATGGTGATTAACGAAGCCTCGATCATATGCAAGATTGTCCCCAGTGATGTCTCTGATTTCGCTCCGCTCGATGTTCACCCACGTTCGATCACACGAGAAGACAAAGGCAGCTGCGTGGCATTCGGAGACGTTCTGGCCATCCCATGCCAGCCATTGGATCTCGCGTTGTGGAGTATCGGAGGTGCCCAGCTAACGCTTCGTTTGCTATCTCTGGCAGAGGTAAGAGTTATCCTAAATCTTCTGTTTCACATTTGTGATCCATTCCATAAGACGCCGCACGACTTGTCCCGGACCATTTCCATTCTTTGCGACAGCATGCGGAACTCTTGGCAGAACTCAGAGGATATGGAAAGAATTGGTGCGCAAGCCGGAATCTCTGGCCAGGCAGTGCAGTGTCCCTGAACCAATGGCTACAGCGGGTTACGATGCACTTGCTAGTATCCTTTGCCAAAAGTGTCGCCTGATAAATATGACATCATTCGAGACGTTGTTCGAGTTTCTAGGGCTCAATTTCCGCTCACCAGAGTAAGACAACCATTATGCTTTAATTCTGGGAAGTGATTCATGAGCTATTCACGTAGCCTCTCTACTGTCACGAACACAATCGCATACCGCGTCATTGCCCTGGACTTCGAGCTCTGGTCCATGACAGCTGTAGACATCCAGCGAAGCACACCTTGAACACTTCGCGTTCCTCCTGCGCGCCAGTCCGTTACAGGAAATTCAATGCCAGGGTTCGTCTGTCAAAGCTCGCCATACCTCGCAGATTGCTGTTCGCCTTGCAGTCATCGTGGTACCCTGTGGAGACCGTTCCACATGTTGTTAATGCACTGGCTATCGTTATGCAAAGCCATTTTGCGGCCGACGGATGTTATCAAGCCTGTCGTGTCATATATCTCAGCGAACATTGAGGCTGGTACGTGGACTTCATTTACCGTGTGAGGCGTGAGGTCCATCATGACGATAAATTTATAGCAAATGTTGTTCCCTCTTCGCCACTGGCATCCGTCGTCGGTAATACTAACCAGGAGAAAGCGCGACAGGTTCTGGATGTGGTCGTGTCGCTCCTGCGGATCCCAGCCATGTACGCAAAGTTTGCGGAGATTCTACCGGTTGCGCGTGTTACCTTGCTTTGGCTCGGGGCCGAACCGTCTCCTGGGATAGCCTGTCAAGTCCTCGCGATCATCGGTATCAGCTTTGGCACTTCTTCGTCATTCGGCAGAAAATTCGAGCTGGCGAGTGGCTGGATTGCGCTGAGGAGGGTGCTTCCACCCGTATGTGGGATGATGAGGTTCATGAGGCTGCTCTCGACGTGCTGCTGCAGCCTACCCAGGAGGGTACTCAATCGAAGGCCGCTTCACGCACCGTGAGGTCTCCGCAGATGCTTCTCGTCATTCTGGCAGCCCTTCGCCAAGGTCTGTTAGCGTGTTCGGACAAGCACATTCCAGGTCAGTTCATGTTTGCTATCGACGATGATGGCTGATATCTGCTCCAATGCAGGACCTTCAAAAAATGTCGTTGAACGTATTCTGGGAGATCTGATCGATCTTCATAGCTCTAGCCCGTCCTTCCGCCAAGTGTTCAGATCCCAAAGCACGACAGAGATGCTCATCGAGTGTTTGCTGTCTTCTCCAGGAGAGGAAGACGCGAAGATATCGACACAACTCATACATTTCGGCTTATTGGTAGCGATGGGCAACCACGTATCAAGCACTCATAAGCAGCAGGTAGACAACCGTGCCGGTTCAATTCAACATGGCTGACTCTTTGCGGAACCAGATGTTGGATATTGCCAAGCCAGGACCGCGTTCGACAGTCTCTTCTGCCACGACTTCGTCCAGTAGGCTTGCAGCCGTTCAAGAAGAAACACTGCGCAAGAACACAAAACGTTTGGAAGAATGGAGGAACACGATCGTAGTTTCAGAGCGGGAACGATATCGAAAATCCGTGATTGACACGTATGCGTGCACTGCTCGCACCAAATTGTGTCACTGACTATGTTTTACAGCAATGAGCGTCGTCGGCGTATCGTCGCAATCAGCCGAAGAGATAATGGGAGGAGGCTCAGAACGCGATGTTTGGTCGCATCTTGCACCTGAACGGACTTGGCGTTTAGATGAGACTGAGGGCCCGCACAGGACGCGGTGAGATGCCACCTATAACGCTCAAGCCCAACATTCCCTGATAGCTATCCAGTAATAAGTTGGAGCCCATCTCTGAGCTGCCTTACTCCAGTCTTCAGACGGAGAGC
Source organism: Melanogaster broomeanus (assembly GCA_014904935.1). NCBI lineage: Eukaryota > Fungi > Basidiomycota > Agaricomycetes > Boletales > Melanogastraceae > Melanogaster > Melanogaster broomeanus. Next base: position 81,232 of record MU123822.1, on the reverse strand, counting down.
AGTGGCTCGACATCAAACGTCGTGAGAGACACAGAAGCCTCGTCCACCTTGCAAATAGGAGACCTCAACCAAGGACGATGCGGAGTCTCTGAAGACAACGGCAATGTCCTAGCGGAAGAAATCACCGAAGACAAACATCGCAGAGTGAGACACGAACTAGAGCCAGGAGACGTCATCGAGGCAGTGAGCACGATATCCCGTATATCAGGAGTGGATTCCTACCGTGCGTAATCCCATTTCTCCGCAAAAAGTCGCGACCGAAATCTCTTCTCTCAGCTGGGCTGCTCATTTTCGGTCAGAGTCATCTGTATACGTTGGATGGACTGGTAGAGAACGATGTCGGCGAATTGATTGACGCTGTCGACGCTCCAAAGGGGTTATTCTTCGTTGCTGGTAGCACACCCCATTTGCGAAGCTCTCAGAGAGCACAACGGTGGTGTGTTTCCAGTCCCATCGCCCGAAGTTGAAGCGTACTCATGTAATGGCAGGTCGCTCGAGCAGATTGCCGGATTTTCTAACAAGTCATGTCTCTTTAGAGACGTCGCGTGAGTTCAATTAATTATTTGTTTCGACGGCAGGATCAATGGACGTTGTTAGTCTGGAAATTTTCTTCAAGGACAGTCGAACATTATTGGCCGTCTTCCTGGAAAGCTCCCATCGTCATGAAGCATCCCAGAGGCTACAAGCGATTATAGCGCGACATTCCGCACCCGAGCACGGATCAACGCTTGGTTTTGTGTTGCGAGAGATGAGCATAGCAATGCCCAGGGGAAGAGCGCCAGCCTCTGCTCATGAAAAGGCGTTGTCAACCGCCCAACGGCAGTGGGAAAATCGGGAGATAAGTAATGTGAGCCCGCTTGCCTTTGCGCATCACTTTATATCTGTTGATATTTTCTGGCACCAGTATGCGTATCTTAGTATCCTGAATCAGCTTTCTGGACGCACACCCAGCGATGCAACGCAATATCCAGTTTTTCGTACGTGCCCTTCTTCTTTGACGGCAGCGGCTGCCTGAACTTGTCCTCGAAAAGCCTGGGTATTGAAGGACTATACCTCCGACATTCTGGATTTGTCCTCCCCTGATTCGTTCCGGGAGTAAGTTGCATTTCACAACCCATGCTTTCCGCGCTCAATACCATGGTTCCTGCACAGTCTGACACAACCAATGGGGGCCCTTTCACCCAACCGACGTGATATTGCCGAGAGTCGGTATACCAATCTGGAGAGCGTCGGGGAGAAGCCATTTCACTATGGCACTCATTTTAGCTCGTACGTTATCATCTTCGACATTAGTTCGATGCTAAACGGTGATCTTGGACTCCAGGTCCATGATCGTTTGCCACTTCTTGATTCGCATAGCACCTTACACGAGTATGTTCAAAACACTACAGGTATGATCATATGGAGACAATCACCTCCCCTGGACTCATCACTTTTCAAAGGGCGGAGATTGGGATCTTCCGGATAGGCTTTTCACGTACGTTCTTCAGTTCCGGGCTGTCTTCGCTCGCATTGCTGACCAGCCTGACCATAGTGACGTGGGACGAGCATATCTGTCAGCTTCACAAGACGTAAGAGGAGACGTTCGAGAGCTCATACCGGAGTTCTTTACATGTCCAGAGTGAATTTCACCTCAGCGAGCACGTGACACACATTGTCTGACTGCATACATTCAGGTTCCTTGAAAATTCCGCCAACCTCGACTTTGGCGATTTCGCAAACCTCAGGTGAGAAAGTCCACGACGTGAAAATTGCCTCCGTGGGCCAGGGGAGACGCGCTTCTGTTTGTATATTTGCACCGTCGAGTCAGTAGCATTTTCACTCGTGTGATGGTCCATCCCCTGATCCTCTTACTTACCTCTGTACCTCTATGACTCCCCCTGCAGGCGTTGGAGAGTCACTATGTCAGCGAGAATCTTCCAGCATGGGTTGACCTCATCTGGGGTTGCAAGCAACGTGATGTCGACTCCTTGAACGTATTCCATCCATTAAGTTACGAGGGTGCAATAGGCGAGTTAGCGGCTCTATCCTAACCGCATTCACGCTGACGAGCATAAAGACCTTGACAAAATTACTGACCCTGTTGAACGAGAAGCTACGATCGGCATTATACACAATTGTGATGGCATTTGCATCATACCATCTGACGACTAGCTGACGAGCGAACAGTTGGTCAGACGCCTCGCAAGCTTTTCAATTCGCCACATCCACCACGAAATATGCAGGGCATCCTTAGTCTCCCGGTGCGAGTCACCCGAGGTGTACCGGAGGATGCGCTGGCGTTGACAAGGGATCCTCGACCACTAAAATGTAAGGCGAATGACGAACTTCACCGATATGGTACATTGACTCCATCACAGTGGTTCTCGATGGGCCTGTCGCCAGTATAGCAACAGACCAAAGTGGCAAAGTGGTTCCAATTTCCGAAGGTCTCCTCTCTCCTCCATCGCGGCCTGACGAACAGATACAATGGGACGAAGGTGGTGCTCTCCGGGTGCTTCATCATGGAAGGGTAATGTTCCCGCAACCCTTTTATATTCGAAGACGATGGGCCAATGCTGCTTCTAATTTTAGGTTGTGCAAACGGTCGAAGCTGCCTTTCCCACTTGCGCTGCATTTGCGGACCAGGAGGTTTTAGTGATAGGGTCGAGCGACGCCATAGTGCGCCTTTGGCGCCTCTCTCATGCACCTACACCGACGACATCGTCATTCGTGAGTTCGACAACAGCTAGGTCTCGAAAAGGTCCAGAGCCCTCGCTATCCCTCGTCCACCTGTTGCGTAAACACGGTGGTCCTGTGGTTTGCGTTGAAGGCGTCAAGAGCTTGGTCGGCCGCAGTCAGCGGGAGCTCGGACGGCAGTGCGATACTCTGGGATCTGAATAGGGGTTCATACGTCCAATCGATCTGGCATGCCGGCGGAGACGGTTCCATCGAAAATTCAGCAGTGCATCTCGTATCTATCAACGAATCCACAGTAAGTCGAAATAGTTGAGATGGGTAGATCCTCTAACACTCGCTAACACTATCAGGGATACGTTGCGACGTGCTCTGTGAACTACTTGTGGCTACATACCATCAATGCACGTCCCATTGCCAGATTGGACCTTTCATCCAGCATCCCTCGCTCGCTTTCGCCTTATGTCACATGCATCGCCTTTCACGAGCGCGAGTATTCGGATTTGGGCATCCTTGCGACTGGCCACGCCGACGGCTCAGTCGCTCTTTATACATGGAATGCGCATGGAACGCCGAAAGACTGTCGGGCGCAGTGGGAGTTCCTCAAGGTCCGTGATCTTGAGGCTGATAAGAGCTCGTCTGCCTCTGCCACGGCTCTCAAATTCGTCGGGTGAGTATTACGTTGTCCTATCTTCTACTGTTCTGTCTGATCTGAGAGTACTGCGTAGGGAGACATTGTGGGTGGGTGATTCGTCAGGGAAGGTGTTCCGCTGGGCGCTTCCTGAGTGATAGATACGAGTTCCGCAAATGTTGGATTTGTACCACCTTATCCCTTGGTGTTATGTTTCAGGTCAGGGAGATCAGGAGGATTGTGATCGTCTTCGCCCATTATCATACCCAGTAGAAAGTCACCCCGGGGTTCTCCGAGGGGACCCCACTTACACGACTTACAGCACAGCATTGTAAGTTTCGGCGGATAAATGTACCTAATAACTTAGCTTGCCAATATTGCTGTGCTTTCTATGACCGACCACGAAACTTGATCTGGTCATCACGACCGATGCGATACTGAAGAAACACAGTATGGTATAAGTAGTGCTACAACTTACAAGTTGCCATTGGTAAGACCTATCAATAGTATTCAACGACACGTATGTATTTCCTTCGGGGCGCATAGGGTAGTAACCATAGTCGCCAGTGCTGCGGAGCACGACATCAGGCTTCGCGCTCCGGTTCCTTCAAATCCTTTTCTCTGTGCTCCGTGTCAGAGACGCTGTGTTTTGCATCATAGCCGGCTGCTGCAGCACCAGCACGGCGAGCCGCAAAGTGTAGAACCACGCCTGCAATCACCGAAAAGAGCAATGCAAACCAGGGTAACACGGCCAATAGCCTCACTGTACGACGACGGGTCATAAGGAACTCGTGCGCTGAAGATAATAGTGTTTGACTCACGATAGGATATGTCTCGGTACACGGGAGTGATACCAAGGAGTTGTTCGAAGGCTTGGATCAGGTCAGCCGTCATCGGCACGCCGTTCACAGAAGCGGACACTTGTGCCTCCCGATTTGCAAAGAAGTAATCGAATGGGATGAGCGTCGCAAACAACCAAATGGCGCAGAAGAACAACGCGCAAGACTGGAGCCTGAACCAGAAACGTTTATCCTTGACGGGACACCACGTAAAGGCGAAGAAGACGCCGGACAGGAGTGCAAGGAGCGCACAAACGGCGGTGATGACCGCACCCGAAGAGAAGACGTCTGAGGGCCTTCAATGTCAGCACGTCCGGAACTAGTTCAGACTTGAATTTGGCTGCCCACCGTTTATGTCGATGTTGATAGTGGCGTCAGTGGTTCCTCCAAGAGCTGCCAGTGAGTTGCGGGCCAAGGAGCGTTCTTGGTTAGATCTTATCCATTTTTGACGGGATCAGAATATATGTACGTATAAATTAGACAAGGATTTGGACGTACTTGATCAAGGCATTCAGTCCAACGGAGCCACCAATGACAGAGAACGCGAAGCAGAAGAAGAGGGTACCAAGTCTCGTGGCTCTGAGGGGTTCTGAGGTGGACATGGCTTTGGCAGTGGTACGACGATCGAAAGGTGGCCGTAGTGACCTTAGAAACGAACACGCACTTCATATAGGGGCCACATGACCAGACCCTATTAGTGATAGTCTGCCAAGGAAGCAGCAAGCTATTACGAACTCCTCTCCAACTCGGACCCGCCCGGACGTAGAATGCTGTGAGTGGAGCGTATGTAAAGTACCTTTGGGCCATTCAGATCTACCAGCATGCAGCTGGTCACACCTGAGGCAAGGACCACCCTGTTGGCCAAACAATTTGGCGTAAAATTGGTGAACATACAGTATTGCGCCTGGGCTAGCGAATCTGGCAGGAGAACATCGTTACAAAACATAGCTTATGTAACCTAAGAACCAGATTTTCAATTTGTACCAAATATAAGTATAGTAAATTTCCACCGGCCTAGGCGCAATCTGTTCCTGGATTTATGCCCAATACCTTGCCTCAGGCCTCAGGCCTCAGGTGTCACCCGATTCAATTACCAAAAGCCAAAAAGAGGGTCAACCCCTGAACAGGTAGTTTTAAGTACGAGTAAGGAAACTCAAGTTATCACATCGCCAAAAGTGATGCGCGCCATTGCGCTAATCATGCAAGTGTTCTTGGAGATGTCTTTCCAGATCCTGAGCATCACAGTAAGCAGACGTTCAGTCGAATTCCCAGAGTAGGAGTGAGACGTACCTCTTTGCTATCGAATATTTGCTGGCACTGATCCCTGAATTGGGGACGCCACATACATGGAAACCACGCATCGTCATCGAAGCTACCTTCCGCAAGTGACAAAAGATCCGGCAGAATCTCCATAGTCATTAGGGTCTATACTGTCAGGATCTTCAAGCGACGGCAGCGGTTTGGTCCGCGGGCAACGAATCCGAAGTTTCTTGACCATTCACCTTCACGAAGTGCGCCAGTTTCGACTTGAGGGACGCTCTCTCCTTCTTGAGTATCAGAATATCGTGGTAAAGTTTGTTCCGCTGGCCAGCAACTCGTTGTTGTGCTTGACCCAGCTTCCGTAAGTCGGACTCGAGAATGTCATTGTCCTCCGCGAGGTGTCTGCAGCGCTCTTCGAGCTCAGGTGCTTGCGCAGCCCTAAGACGAATATCGTCGTTTGTCCGTTTGTCTTTCTCCTGCAGGAGCTCTGCCAGGGTCTTCCAGCGATATATCTCATCTTGAAGGGCCTTGACACGGTTCTTCGGGGTGATCGTGTGAGCATATCCTGACGGTGAGCCGAAGAACATACCTCGAACAGCGCCTTTATCATCGCAACGCCTTCCTGTGCCTGTCCCTCAGCAATTTTCGCTTTCTTCTCCAACTCGATGTTCTCCGCACGAACGGAGCTGACAAAGCCAGACGCCTGTGCATACTGTTCACAGAAGAATTCGCGATCCTTCTCAGCAGAGACTTTGACAGCTGTCAATAACTGGACTGAAGTTGTCAGCTCTGCAACTGACTGCGACAACGCTTGTCCTTCTTCTCTCAGCGCCGTACGTTCGGACTCCCAGCCGACCTTCTCCTCTGCCCAGGCATCTCTCTCAGCTTCCCACTTTGCCCGATCTGCGGTCCACGTGAATTTGTCTTGATTGTACTCGTCGCATTGCCTTGCGAGTACCGCTAACTCTCCCGCCCGTTGAGCTGAATCATTGACCATCTGTTCACGTTCCTTCATCCACGCCGCCCGTTCAACCTCCAAGTTTGACAACTTTGAGCGTAATAGTTGCCACGTTGCTGTATCTTCTTCAGCTCGTGCGGCTACTTCAGACAACGAGGCCACGCCCTCCGAGAGACCGCGGCGCACCTCGCACCATTCCTTGTCCTGCGTTTCAGGACGCTCCGCTTCTCCAGAAGCGAGGTCATCAGTATTCGGTTGTGGGTGGGATTCCTCCGCGGAACGTCGGAGCTCGGCTAGTTCTTCTCGGCAACTTCTGCATGTTTCCGTGCTCGCTAGCCAGTTCGCTATCGAGGCGCTGAATTTCTCCCGTCTTGACATCGATCAGATAATGGGCTTCGCCAAATCTTACCTTGAGCGAGTCAGACTAGGCCCCGAGGACGTGAGGGTGAACTGAGGCACTACGGGTGAATGAGAGGAAGTTTTGACGTACCATGTGGTCAGGGACCGGACGAGCTGGAGAACTTGCTAGCTGGACTTCTTGCGGAGCCTCGATGTCCGTGTCTTCATGCCGCTGACCCTGGCTGGCTTGGACGATGACACTGGCTTGTCGAAGTTCTGCAGAGGGGTGTTCGACGTGCTCGGCGTCATCCATTTGCACTAGAGGGCGGATAATCCTAATAACATCTCAGTTAATTTTCGACGCAGAGCCATCCACAGAACGTCGATCACCTTAGACGGCCCGGGATTCGACATCTCAGCAATAGCGCCGTTGATTTCAACTTTCCTGATGGGTGACCCGTTCGTCGGGTAATCGTACATCACTTCCTGTGTGCTTTCCTCTTCCTCCTCTCGGAGCTGAATCCGCAACAGCTCCCTCTCCTCTTCCGTCAACACTTTTTTATCACTATGTCCCTGGGTATCCATTGTCGTGCTATTCTCACCCCCACTAAGATCCACGAACGCATCCTCCATATCCTGCGCTGCCGATTCTAGTGGACTGTCAGCCCCACCAGTGAAAGGCAATGACACCCCATTCGGTTTCACGATGTCATCGAGGTCCCTCAGTCGTTTCCCACCTTGGTCTTCTGGTGCTCTGCCTCACGCTTGAACTTGGCCTGATCGAACAGCTCCTTCCCTCTCTTTCTCAGTTCTGAGTCCGTCATCCATGTTCCTCTCCGCCCCCGCTCACGGGCCTCGTCAGACGAGTTGTTCTCAAGTTCATCGTCCTCCATCGCGCGTTGCTTCCCTTTATCCACACGCTTCGGAGACGTGAAACTCTCGATCGAGCTGGGAGGCGCCTCGACATCGGCACCACGCAGGTGTAAGTTGACTTTGGGGCGAAAAGTGCTGGGAGGGAGTTGCGGTGCTGGCTTGGGCATGGGCATTTTCTTGGATAGGCGGGTCCTGGGAGGTGGAGGCTTCTGGGGAGGGATGTCATCGATGGAGGAGGCGGGAGATACGGGAACGGCTGTGGTGGCGGGGATTTTACGTGGGGGTGGCTGTTCGTGTGCTGGTGGTGGTTGGATGGAAGTGGGTTGAGGCAACGACTGTGATTGGCTTTGGGAGTTCCCTGATGACTCGGTTTCAGGAACGATACTCCCGTTAGAAGTGTCGAAGTTTGGATGGCTTCGGTTTGGACCGTGAAGCGGGAAGCGGGCTGGGGGGGATGGGGTAGATCGTAGGTTTCATGATAGTCATAGTTCGTTTCGTCTTCCACGTGTCTGTATAGCATCACCCGAAGACAGTGGTTTGCTGGACGGTGATAGATCTACCATCATTCGATCAAACAGCTCGAGTCGCGCTCTAGCTCCAGGAGAGAGGTCGGGACTATGTGGTATTCCTTTCGGAGTTTTTGGGATGGATATGTGGCGTGGACGAGCGGGAAGCACGACAGATGGAACCTCCCGCGCTGGTGGGGCATCGCTTGGGGACGATTTGCTGCGAGACCGTCCTCTCGATTCCTCTGACAGGAGCGTCCTCATCGGCTGACTCGTGTTTTCGGGACTTGGTACGCGATGGGAGCGGTTTGCCAGACGAGCTGGATGGTGTCGGCTTTTTCTGGCGTAGTGCGCCTCGGGGCGGTCCAATTTTGATTGGAGGGGAAACTACCGCCTCCACTTCCTCCTCAGAATGAGTCTTGTGTTCCTCCGAGGATGATTTGCGTTTGGCGGCCGCCTTCATCTTGGCCTTACTACGCGGGGGACGTTCGTAAGGAGAAGACGCGTCCGAGCGATCAACGCCGTTTCGAGTAGTCACGTTAGACTGAGGAGTAGGCTTTGCCTTGGCACGGGGCGGGCGTAAGTCCAGTTCGTCTGACATTTCGGAGCGGATCTCCTTCTCTTCTAGATGTGCCTTGCGCTTCTGAGTAGCCTTTGCAGTGCTTTTAGCCCGGGGGACTTCATCTTCGTCAGAAGTATCCGGCGGAATTTCGTTGCCTTTCGAAGACCCCTTATGCCTCGGGGTGGCCTTTGCCTTGGCTTTAGGTGGAGGGCGTTCATCTTCATCAGATAAGGGCAGTGGTATGAGAACCTCGACCCCGGCGCTCGTTTTTGGCTTTTTTCGTGGTCTCGGTGGAGTGCTTTGTTCGTCAGCCTCCTCTTCGTCATCGGACACTACTACTGCCGTTTCTGACTGCCGTTTGCGCTTGGTAGAAGGTTTCCTCGGGGGTGCCGAGGGGAGTTCGTCCGAAGGATTGACGTGACGATGCCGGTTTGGATGCAGCGGAATGGCGCGGCTTCCTCGACGATGAGGCAGCCGAAGTCTTGGACGAAACTGATGCTCGCGACTTGGTACTCGTGCGTGCACTTGCACCTGTGCCTAGGGAAAGCAAGGTTAGCGTAGAACGATGACCACAAAATCACCTCAGCAACCGCAGCTACTCACCGCGCTTCTTTCCAACCTCGAGCTTCTTCTTCTTTTTCGTCGCTTTTCCACTCTGCCACCAGTTGATCAGTGCAGTCACGTTTATCGACCCAGGACTGCGACCACGGTTTCCTGGTGGCTGGGTCAATACCGGCCCATTTGACTCTGTATTTCTTGCCACGCTCTGCAGTGATCTCCTGGACCTCCCAGAGGACTTCGTCGTCGTCTGACCGCGGCACGAACTGTGTTTCACGCTCTGAGACGATGTTACCGACGGATTCGTCGCTGGAAGACATCCTTGTTTTCCCAGGTAAACGCAAATGATCCGATTTGTTATTTTCCTGTATGAATAGGCAAAATTTTGGATGTGGGGAAGACAGCTGCCCGTAATACTCGTGCTCGTCGCTGTCGTCGATGAGGAGGTTCGTTGTTTAAATTACGTAAGCTGAGTGGGGTTAATACCTTACGTACTTACACTCTCTTCTGCTTGCAATCATATTGATTACCCAGACATGCAGTCGGAATCAGCAGTACTAGTCCTGAGCTCTTGTCGTGGTACTACCCCAGTCACAGCCATACTTCCTGTCTATGCCCTCTAAACTTATTTGCACTTCAAGTACTCTGGCTCCTCGATCAATCCTCTACGAACGCACCTGAGTGCAGAGGTAGACATGTCATTTTCATGGAATGAACTAATGTGTTGAACTACAGGCCAGTATAAAGCCCACTTGGCGCTGGTCAACAAGTTACAAAGTCGAGCACAAGTCTTATTGGTTCATTTCCGGATGCATGACACCGCGATGGTGAAAAGAGATCTAGAATAGATTCTCAGGGAGTCCCAGCGCTGTTTCCTTCCATCGCATACGTACCAATTTGGAATGCCTTTCAGGTGGGCCGTACCTCTTGTTAGTATGCTAGTCAGAAAATCAAACGATGACTTTCTTCGGAGGGAAATTACCACCCTATCCCCACAACTCCCTCTCCTCCACACGGCACTGTCCGATCGGTCAGTAATAGTATTGAGTCAGGATGTCATTCGAACAGGACAACTTGAGTATTACAGTACTTGGGTCATGTCCGAGTCGGATAGTTGCAGGGCTGGTGCACAACGACAACATCTTTTTTTTATGACGGATCTGAGCCTGAAGAACTTAGAACTAGACCTCTTGGAGGAGTGATCTGATGCGTATTAGGGGGTGTTGACTGTAGCGTTTACGCAAGTCATGCATTCATGGGTCGGGCCTTGATGGGACGATAGCCACAGCAACCATTGTAGTCTGCCAGATTCGGTTGCGGTCCATAGGAACCTTGTCGCTGTCCAGAATCTTGGCAAACCAGTCTGCGTTGGCATACTTGGTTTTCCCGACATACAAACGAACGTGCATGGTGTTCTAGTAACACACCAAGCCGACTAGTAGCAGTTCGATAGGATATCGGACACATTAAGTCTGGTTGGACTCGCATTTGGTTTGTGGTTAAGCACAAGGATGAGGCTCTCTACACACCGACGCAGCCTCGTTTGGAGTCTGGTCGTTGTCGTGGATTACTATGAGTGTTTGACGCTGTCACTTGAGCATCGTCATGCTGTCATTAACATTATAAGCCTGCGTATGTATCCGCAAGCAGTAATCTATCATAAGCGTCTCTCAGGTCCTCTGAGTCAGTTGTTGAGCTTAGCTACTTAGCTGTCCGATAGCTGACAAGTCTTTAAATCAAAAATCGCTCAACCGGAACTGGCTGTCGCGTGCCCCTCATCACGAGCTGTCTCCATCGCTTGCTGGGATCTTCCCAACAGGAACGGTATGAACCCTTGTACTTGTCTCAATTATGTGTCACTCACAATGTGACAGCAACCCCGGCGTAGCGAGATGACTGTGTAGGAGACTGCGTCGCGTCGGCTCTTCGCCCCACTCAAAAACATACTAGAAGACGTTACCCAACTCGGAGTAACGTGCAACGTGGGTTGATGGGAATAGGGTCAATCACAGTAGCGTGCGAAGGCCGATACGATTGTATCCATCGTCGAACTCATCGATGTTGCGAAAACGGGGGATGCCAGACACGAGTTCTTGGCCATCCGAGGAAATGTATAAAGTGTTCTGGAAGCTCCAACACCAACCAGAGTGTCATACCACAAGAATTCGAAAGTCGACCTCCAAGTTTGGGAATAGATTAAATGACTGGTGAGGGATTACCGTCCGCTATCCCTGCTAGTGGTATGATACGTACAATTTGAAAGGATTTAGCACGGAGCCTACAATATGCGCTCCACGCGAACTTGACGTACTCCTATACTTACATCCTCGTTATATTCACACCTTCTTCTCGCTTCCCGGAAGGTGAACACTTGGCTCCGTGAACAGCTACTGCACTCTCTTCGACAGATTGATAAGTAGTACTTGGATCGCCAGGAAGAAAGCTAACCGTCGTTCCTTGTGGACGCCCACTGCAAGATAAGCAATTACGGTGATATGTGAACTAAAGGTGGTGAAGGGAGGCTCACCGAGGGTGGCCACTTACAGAATGGATGGCACAGTGATGCCGCGATAGGTCTAAAGTCAGTGAGCTGTACTCGGGTAGTCTCTATCCTGTATCCACAGGTTTTCGCCGAATGATGCCTGGATAATCGCCCAGACCGTGATCAAGAAAAGTATCGTCCTGCTGAAGAACGCGTCAAAGATGGCAGATTTTTTTCGGAGCTCGTTTATGACTCGGCAGGATGTGCATGTCATGATATAGAGAACAAGCTCGAAAGTTGTATGGATCAGTGAGTGAGACAAGGAGACTTGTGCACGATACAAGCTGTCGGGCTCACCATACAAGGCGATTTCCTGGGGGCCATGGAGCGGTGACCCGAGAAAACAGTTTATGTAAATGCTAATATTGAAAGAGTGGCAGTCATGCGCCATTGACCGCTGTCAGAACAAAGGAACATTACTGCTGAACAACGCCACTGTGATACCATCATCATAGGGACATTTAAGGACATTTCCCAAGACGGGGCCCCAGGGATCACCTTGACGAAGGAGCGCTTGTTCGCAATGTTTTCACGATTGAGTTTTTGAGACGCCAGGAGTGCTACCGATCGAGTCATTGCATAGGCACATTATACCAAGCCCACAGGGCCGGCGGCGGCGGCCAAGCGCCAACCTCGGTGATAATATCGCCGAAAGCGCGAATGTAGCATGTGGAAAGGTAGGCAGAATGTAAAACTGTATGTGTAGGTAGAACCTCCACTGCAGGAACTCGGTGGAAGAGCCATATTTGTCTGAGCTCTGTCAAACAAGTGGAGAGTAGAATGTACACGACGATAGCGTACGTCAGGTATACGACGTGAGTATGTAAGCATACGGAACGTAAACTGTGATTTCCAACACATGTCGACGAACTTGAAGGCCGAGACAGTAGGGCCCAGATTAAGGCGAGGATACCTGTCCCTGAAGATGAGAGAACAGACACCCCAGGATACATACTATATTGGATCTCATTCCCATAGCTACATAAATGGAGGAAAAAAAAGGTACATTCTGCACAGTATGCAGTTATTGTCAGCATCAGCCCTGCACGGATCCCACGTCGACGTTTAATGTCGATATTCGAGCTCCAAAATGGTCTAACTTGAAGGGGCTTCCTACATGGGCGTAACACTGGCACGTCTATCCTGAATCGATCCTGACCAAGTGACTAAGTCTTAGGATGTACAGACATCATATATTGCCAGAGCGATGGGAGAGGGGAGAAAGAGCAGAACCCAAGTCTATAGCACTGCAGCACACACACGCACCCGTAGGCGTTGAGCTACAAGATTACTATCAGTATGTCGTAGCGCGGGAGCAATGGTCCACATTGATTTGGAGAACTGTGCCGGTTATATTCATATATTCACACCTTGCTGGCACTGTCAGGAGGGTACACAATTGACTGAACATGAACAGCTTCTGCACTCTCCTCGAAACATCGAGAAGTAGGAATTGTATCGCCATGAGAGAACTTGACCGTCGATCCTCGTGGATAGCCACTGTCTTGATTCCAAGTCCTCCCCATGATGACCCGCAAGATAAGCAATTGCGGTGACACACACTAGAAAGAGAAATCACGCGCAATCGTCAGAGTGTCGTTCAAAAGATCAACGGACTGAGAACGGCGCACCATCAGCAATATGTACACAGAACAAAATGCTGTCGAGGTTGGGCTCCCGATCCCCAACGAAACCAGGAATGCGACACCCGACAGCGAGTAAGGGAGCACGGACTCGACAATAATCGAGATGACGTTGAAATACGTGTGGGCATACTCCTGTCCGAGCTGCTTCTTCACCAACATGCCATGAATCACCATACGATAACATATGATACAGGTCACGGAGCTGTTCAATAGAGCAGAGACGGCGTAATACGACAGGGCGTATATTGAAGCCAGGCCAGCGAAAATAGTGGCCTCTGAAGGAGCGGTAGCCCACTTGACCATAGACCCTAGGCCTAATGGTGACGGGTTAAAAACGAACTATAAGGGGGCAAAAGGGATGCTCACCGAGGGTGGCTACCCACAGAATGAATGGTACAATGATGACGCGATAGCTATTCCACACAATCCGACAGCGATTGATCTAGAATCAATGAAGTAGGTAATTAGATGCTGAGTGACTTATTCTCACCATGAGGGCGTCAGTCATGAGCTGTAGCACGATGGCCGCGGTCCCTCCAAAATCCTTATACCAATCTGATACATGCAATTCCCAATATCCAGTAGGACCACCGGGGAAGTCTTGATTCTCTATCCACATTTCTCCACCGAATAATGTCTGGGTAACCAGCCAGACTGTGATCAAGAAAAACATCATACTGCTGAAGAACGCGTAAAAGATGGTAGGTCCGCCCCGTTGTCGTCTCAGGATATGCATGGTCTTGAAATAGAGAACAAGTTCAATACCTATACGGATGAGACACTGCACTATAAGTGATAAAATGCCATTGGACTCACCATACAAGATGTCTTGTAGGGTGTTGCCGACGTACAGGGCATTTTGAGACAATTTAGCAGGGGACATGTTAGAAGGTGGGCAAGCACCCGTGACCTAACACAAAACGTTATCCTTTTATCGAAGACTTGCCACTGGCAGCGCAGTTCCAGAATGGTGTCAGCATCAGTGACCCTGGCCTGCCCAAGTGCTAAACCCGTCATTGGAAAAGATTATAATAAATCGGAGTGCTAAAACAATTTGAAATCAGCCCGAAGAATATTTTATACAGGATTAAACTAAGTACCACTAGTCACGGCCGCATCAGTAAACTTACAAAAGTCTTATCTAACCTTGGCGAGCTTAAAATTTCCACCAAGACCAATCTTAATCAAGACCAATTCTCATTTAAGACGGTAAGCAACTATGGGTATGCTCAGTCTTGGTATGCTTGGTGACTTGAAGACTTAGACCATTCGTTGTAAAGATAACTAAGATCACTAAGACGGGAAATGTACATGCAAATGTATTAAGTGAGAGTACGAAGCAATAAGACAACCTAAGAAAGCGGTGAATTCTGAGTGTGCGAGGGGAAAGCATACTAGTAGCGAAGGGAGAGCATGGTGAGGGGAAAAGCAACAAAACGAATGGGATTCAGACGAGACCAAATGAGATAATAATGGTATAACCTACAGGGCGCAAAAATCATATCCTTTGACCGTCACCCTCCCATTTCCAAACCCTGGAAAACGCTTAATTTCTGGTTACTGCCGCAGTGCCATTCTCTACAAACCCACCTGAGTGCAGAGGTAGACATGTCATTCTCATGGAATGAACTAGTATGTTGAACTACAGGACAGTATAAAGCCCACTTGGCGCTGGTCAATGAAGTCGAGCACAAGTGTTATGGATTCATTTCCGGGTGCACGAAACCGCGATGGTGAAAAGAGATCTAGAATAGATTCTCAGGGAGTCCCAGCGCTGTTTTCTTCCGTCGCAGTACCAATTTGGAATACCTTTCAGGTGGGCCGTACTACCTCTTGTTAGTTCGCTAGTTAAAAAATCAAACGACGACATGCTTCGGAGGGAAATTACCACCCTATCCCCACAACTCCCTCTTCCCAACCACTCCAGAAGCAGAGGGAAACACCTTTATACATTGGCTTATCATCCAGCACCTGGAATATAATTTCTGAACACTCCGACTGGCAGTTCCTGTCCCTTGATCTTCTCCAGACACGCCCATGTCCAGGCAGATGAGTCGACTAGAAAGTCGTGCCGGGGAGACAGAATAGCTGAAATATCTCATGGACGGGATGATCGACCAAGGTCTCGCCCAAGTCTCGACCGCCTCTCCGTTGTCTTCGCCTGAGTTCTTGGGAGCCTCGGCGTTGGTGGTCGAGCTCCAGGGCGAAAGATATGTTGAACACTGACCCACGTGTAACACTACTTGCTCACATTGGGTCGCAATTGGTGGCGTTAAGCCTAAACGCTGAGAGCAGTATGCATGGGGTCGACCACCAACGGCTCCCGTTTGCCCTCCTTCCACACCCTAGTGGTCATGTTGAGGTCATGTTATCACAAATTTCTATGCCTGACCCGCCCTGACTTGGGGACATGTGGCCCCTCACTAATTGTAGCCCGTCACGGATGGAGCATATAAGACGCACATGCTCGCTACCTTGGAAGACGCAAGTCTGGGACCCAAATCATACTCCACAATGCGCTTCACTACTCTCGCATTCACTGCACTTTGCACTATTGTCAGCGTTGTCTCTGGTGAGCTCCCTTGGGACGTATCTCGCGGCTAGTTCCCTGAGTGGTCCTTCAAATGGCAGGTGCCTTTCTGAGAGAAACCTGCGGCGAAGGCAGCATCATAAGCGTCTCCACCATACCCTTCAAGGACGGCAATGTCACTGTCACCGAAACCAACTGTCCTGGGCCACCGCTACGGCTGGAGGGTACTGTATCTCTCCTCAGACTTCGCTGAACATGTGGAGAATTGAGTAAGTATCCCGATCTACCACACGCGCCCCCTTCTCCGCTGATGCAATTTGGAGAGTGTTTAACCCCAACTGAGTGCACCGAATGTATGTGCATCGTTGAAGGCTGTAGCTTTTTCTTAATCTCTTGGGTTCACCTTGGGTCTCTTAGTTGTTGTCCTGGGATGTTGTATCTGTAGGTATTTGCGAAAATATGTGTGCTTGCTTGTCGATACTCGCACGGTGGTGACTCCGAGACGCGGTTGAAGCTCTGCAGTGCAGTAATTTGACGAGCCCTGCCGCCGCCCGAAGTTGGAGGGCACGCACTCATGACTCACCGCCGCAACCTGTCAGTCTATATTTTGCTCTTGTAGGAGCAGGGAAAGGAGACGAGAGGGCCTGGGGCACGAGTTGCGTTCCGGGCGAACAGACTTACGACGTGTCCTTTTGACCATGTCAGAAAGTAGTTTGATAGCATTATGGCAAGAACAGGATATCCGAACGAGTGTCATAATGTGTAGAGTTAAACAGGGGTAATAACGGCGTAGTCGAAGCGCCTGATGAATAGAATTAGCTGGTTGTTTCAAACAAGTTGTCTCCAGGAATCACGAGGGAGATGTACAGCTGTCTGGGCATTACAGACTTGTAGATCTCTAACGAATTTAGTTGCTTTCACTTGAGAAAGGTGGGTGATTGATCATCGATCGATCATCCACAGGTCCCATCCTAAAGTACACCTCAATCTGGAAGAACTCCAGTTCCAGCTCAGGTTTCCATCGGCGCAACTCCAGGATCAGCGTGTCTCCAGACCTGATATCTTCGATCGCCAGCCGCTGTCTCCCGTTCAGCTGTACCTCAGGAGTGTACTCGTCCCACACACCGAAGTCGGTCCTTGACGGCTTAAATGGAACACACTCCACAAAGATGTTAAGGGGTACGGCGTACACCACATTTTGACGGCGAATCGAAAGCTGAATATCCCATGACAGATCTTCATGTGATCCGTTAGATACTTTCCATGTTCAACCATTAAGTGGGTACTCACCAAGATCGATGCCCTGAGGCTTGCAGGAAAACACGACTCGGCAAGGCATACAGTACCGGGTGTCGATGGATGGCATCACTGGTAATGTAATTGGCTCACTATTATCGGTCAACGTGGATTGGATGGTCAAGTTCTCTCTGAGAGCCTTTGTGTACGCCCAATACTCTGCTGCGTCCATGATGCGTCTGACGACAGGCACAGGTAGCTTGCAATGGTCCACAAGAAGATGGTAGACTCTATCGACGTCGCCAAAGGTTATTTTGTGCTTGGCGAGTGCCCGTTGATAAGCTTCGGTGGCATCACTATACCATGGCAGCCTGAGATCAGATGCCCATTCCAAGTCATCCAAGAAAAGGGGATTCACGTCCGAGAACTTGGCTCCGGAGTGTACCAGATACGAAACAATCGCAGGACAAGGATCTCGAGATCGGAGAACGATGCCAAGGGGTGTGTGTCCTTGATTGTTCAGGATATTCGCATGCCTCGCTAGGTCATATCCGGCTTCTTGTAACAATTTCACCCTGTCCATGAAGTTGGGGTCCGTCAAGCGCCTTCTAGATCGAATTTTGTAGCAAAGACGATGTAGAACGGTATTGCCCCGGGTGTCTGACCCCGCCGGGGTGATGTCTGCATGAGGCTGAGCACGCTGGTGGAGGAGAATTTGAGCGATGGAAAGATATCCATTCTCGATTGCAGTTTCCAGCACTGTGACACCTGATGAACTGGTGGCATGGACGTCGCAGCCATTCTCCAAGAGAAACAAAGCTTCTCCTATAGGTTCCTCCTCGCGTGACGAGCTGTCCCTTGACAGGAGACAATGTAATGCGTTGTCGCCACGGATGGTACGCGCCTGGCAGCTTGCACCATGTATTGTTACCAGACGAACGAGAAGTGACATCTCAGAACCACATGTTCTGAAAGCATTTCCAGTGACGCAATAATTGACGACATCATAAGGTAACTGAGCACCTTGATCGATAAAGAACTCGACAACACGTAATGTGCTCAACCGAGCAGCCGTATGCAGTGGTGTTTCTCCCGTATGATTTTGACAGTCGATCTCGCATCCATTTTCGAGCAGTAGTTTGAGTGCCTCCTCCATTTCTTCGTGGAAAGCCCCTGTGAAGTGCGAGAGAAGCAGGTGAAGTGCATTGCATCCATTGTCATCCCGGACATCAAGCATGCCAGTGGCCCCACTTTCAAAGACCAGATGAAGCATAGGAAGCAACGTGGCACTGTCAGGGCATCGAACGGCGTGAAGAACGGCGTCCGCTGGCAGTCGAAAGCCATTTTCAATCAGCCATTTGACTAACTGAAAGGTACCCTTGCTAAGGGCCAGGTGGATCGGTGAGAGACCCGAGTCATTCAGTGCCGCGGGATCACAGCCAGCTTCCACCAAGAGACGAGCAATCTCGAATACATTATTACTGTATTCCGGAGGCACATACTCGACTCGCAGGAGTGAATGCAAACGGCTCTCCCCTCCGTTCACAGATAGCATGGCATCTGTACCTTGTTGTGAGCGGATCTGGATGGTGAAAGCCCTGCAAGTACCAGGCACGTTGGCTTGAAAGACCGAATGGATAGCATTGCGTGGAACTGTATTCCCCCGTGCTAGCAACAGTGATACCACCTCTTCTTGGTATTTGTGGTTGCGTGTAGCTGTCATCAAGGGCGGCAGGCTGGGCATATCTCCTGAGCCAACGGGAACAGTAGCTTCGATGTTAACATCAAGACCTTGATCAAGTAACACTTGAATGCAAGGAACATCGCGATAGAATGCAGCATAGACAAGCGGGTTGGCTCCTTCGGTGAGTTGAACGGAGTGGTGATCAAGGTAGTGGCGTAACAGGGACACGCGCCCAAAACGGATGATAATATACAATGCTAGCTGCGATATCGTTGTAATCCAAGGTCCATATCTCCACTTGGTTGCATAGCTGCGACGGTGGTTTGAGACGTGGTTCTGGAAAGTGAGTAGAAGTCCGAGAAGTGGACCATCATCTTCGGGGAGGCAGTTTGCGAGATGGTGTAAACCACTGTGCATCGCGTAATAAGAGAGATCGTGCCGATCACGGAGGTCAACGTAGGGTTTATCGATGGACAACATGATAGAGTAGATCGAAACTGTGGCAAGCTCGAAGTTTGCGCGGGCGACGTGCACAAAGCAAGTTTTGTCGGCGACCATGTCGGAGGTCAGGTACTCCTGTCAAAAATGACTCGCAGGTTGTTCCCCAATCACTACAGGGAATGCATGCATACCTTGACACTATAATGTGATAGGGTTATGATGCGCGTGCGCTCGTTAAAGCTCACCAGACTACCGCAGATCTCTATGAGATCAGTCTCCTGCATCGTCATGATGGTTGAGTCCGAGGCTGAATTGTCGCGGTTGATTGCCAATGCTTGTGCGAGCTGGGAGAGTGTCAGGGGTCTCAGTGTTGTGACGAGCCACACGAGAGCTCTTCGAGCAACTCGGCCACCGAACTCCTTCTTGTCGATTGCGCACAGCATGCGCTCATATGTCTCGTATAGCGTTGTGGGTAGTGTGTCCAGCACCTCGCAAAGATCCCCGAGCGACCAGCAGTCATTAAGTCTGTCCAACTGACACTGCACCCACCGAAACCTGCATGCAGAAGCCTAAGGTCAGAAAACCACTACAAGTGAGGATGTCGCGTGACCTACATCCCGTCCGCCTTCTCCATCAGTGCGTCCCGAATTTCGTCTTGTAAATCGTGGCTGAGAATCTTGAGCCTGTCTCGAGACTCCAGTTCTGTGCTGATGTGAAAATGCATGTCGTTGCGCACTGCATTGACCCTGTAGTTCAAGGAGATCGACGGTAGACCGCAAACACTCCATTGATAGAATGTAGCGGCCGGATGTGACGAATAACCGACAAGCTTTGTCCAGTTTCACTAGTTCATCGAGGAGTTTCGAAAAAATCCTCGCATTCGTCCAGTGCATCGATGATTATCATTGGCCTCTGATGCAATCGCGCAGCGCGCCGCAGGAGGTCAGAGAGGGTGGTGATGTCCACAGGCGGCCCGATACTTCGATCTTTGCGCATGACCAATTCAGGGAATGACGAGACCCAATCGATCTTTAAATTCCATAGCAATTGCGCGGTTAACGAGCGCAAAATCTCCATAGTGCTCGTACATCGGGGTTTCGAAAGTCGCAGTAGAAGTATGCCAGTGTCTCGTCGCCCGTTAGCCCGCTGAAAGGCTGTCGATGACAGTAGATCTGCTAAATGAGCTCGGGCTTTCCAGCAGTGCGCCGAGAATTACATACGCAAGAACCAGATTTCCCGGCCCCCACCTAAGTATGTTGACAGCCAAGAGAACGAGGAGGGATCATTGTCAGTGTTCAGTCTCCTCCAACTGTTAAGATCCCACCTTTTCCGCTTAACCAGAGCAACCCAAAGGAACACTCGCGCCACTCGACGTAAATGTCCTCATTGAATAGCCACTCGCCCGTTGTCTTCTGCACTTATACAAGTGATAAAATGCCATTGGACTCACCATACAAGATGTCTTGTAGGGTGTTGCCGACGTACAGGGCATTTTGAGACAATTTAGCAGGGGACATGTTAGAAGGTGGGCAAGCACCCGTGACCTAACACAAAACGTTATCCTTTTATCGAAGACTTGCCACTGGCAGCGCAGTTCCAGAATGGTGTCAGCATCAGTGACCCTGGCCTGCCCAAGTGCTAAACCCGTCATTGGAAAAGATTATAATAAATCGGAGTGCTAAAACAATTTGAAATCAGCCCGAAGAATATTTTATACAGGATTAAACTAAGGTACAGTTCGCCCTCCCTCCTAACGCAACCTCTCGGGATAGAGCCAGAGGTATGGGTTATGAGGGAGTTATGGGGTGTCAGAGAGGCCATATTCCGTCACTTCGAGCACACAACGTGTGCTCAAATATCTATTTGTATTGCTCTTGTAGTACTGCTGAAGCTATTTACGAGAAAAATAATTCTGTCAATTTGTCTTTTCATGTCCATGCCATCTCGGCTACAGGAGTCTGCTGTCTATAATGACCCCAACATCACCTCGAACTTGCGGGAAATTGGATTGTTGATCGGTCCCGACGTATTTTTTCAGCATCAGCGTGGCCTGGAGGCGCTTCCGCGGGTCAGCCCTGGTTTTGCCGGGTACTGAGTCTGTCATATCGTCGATATCGTCGTCTGGTTACATCCCGTCCCTCTCCGCAATATTCTCCGCTCCATCTGGACTCGTTCTCGGTCTGTTGCGTCGATGTTGTGGTCTCGCGACTGGCTGTTCGAAGTGTTGCGACGTCATCCGGTTCGTGGTGAACCCCGGGTTGCCTTCGAGATCGTCAAGGCGTTCTTGCAGCGTCTTTATCATATGGGCGTTCACCCATGGGCATCCTGTCGGTTGAAGATTGGGGGCTGTGATGCGCGTGAGTCAGGTAAAATGTTGGCCTTTTCGCCAGGGTCTCAATTGGCTTCCTAGTGACGAAGAAGTTGATGTTTGGAGACTGTTGCTGGAGACGTCCAAAACCTGAATTCATATTATTTTTTCTATTTTGGTCGCTTTACGGCATTATCCGACCCTAGGTATGGGTTATAATTGCCCAAAAATACCTATGGGTTATGGCCTATTGGGTTATGCTTGCAAAATCCCCGCAAACCAACTCGGGAAATCCAAAAATGTATGGCCTATGGAGGAGTATGCGGTTATACCCTGGTATGTGTTAGGAGGGAGGCGACTGC
>MU123822.1:0-50448 GCA_014904935.1 Melanogaster broomeanus | reverse complement strand
CGGTCGATTCGTTCACAGGCACTATTGACTGTCAAAGCACGGGCAACCAGCCTTTCGTCGGCGACTGTGACTCGCTTACTGACGCTCTCGAGAGCTACTATCGTGCGGTCTTTCATTTATCCCCTGCGGTCTTTCCCATGTGTCTGATTCAAACTCTATGCAGCCGAGTTGTTCACTGTGAACCCTAGTACAATGGTTTCTTTCAGCTATTACAGCTGTGCCTATGGCTTCGGCAACCTAGACACGGTCCCCTACGATGTCTGTTTATCTCAACTTTGTATGTCATTCGGAAGTTATGGGGTGTATGGTGATCACCGTGCTCAGATTATGTACTAGGCTACAACGGAGCGATCACCGCTGAGGATTGCTTTGGTGATTGGCCTGCTACCACCGCTACGGCTGGAGGTTACTGTATCTCTCCTCAGACATCGCTGAACATGTGGGGAATTGAGTAAGTATCCCGATCTACCACACGCGCCCCTTCTCCGCTAATGCAATTTGCAGAGTGTTTAATCCCAACTGAGTGCACCGAATGTATGTGCATCGTAGAAGACTGTAGCTTTTTCTTAATCTCTTGGATTCACCTTGGGTCTCTTAGTTGTTGTCCTGGGATGTTGTATCTGTAGGTGTTTGCGAAAATATGTGTGCTTGCTTGTCGAGGTACTCGCACGGTCACCGGTGGTGACTCCAAGACGCAGTTGAAGCTCTGCAGTGCAGTAATTTGACGAGCCCTGCCGCCGCCCGAAGTTGGAGGGCACGCACTCATGGCCCACCACCGCAACCTGTCAGTCTATATTTTGCTCTTGTAGGAGCGGAGAAATGAGACGAGAGGGCCTGAGGGGCACGAGTTGCGTTCCGGCAAACAGACTCACGACGTGTCCTTTTGACCAAGTCAGAAAAGTAGTTTGATAGCATTATGGCAAGAACACAGGACTGCAAGAGCAGGATTATCCGAATGAGTGTAGAGTTAAATGAGGGCAATAACGGCGTAGTCGAAGCCCTGACCAATCAGCTGGTTGTTTCAAACAAGTTGACTCCAGGAATCACGACGAAGGTGTATAGCTGTCCGGGCATTACAGATTTGTAGATCCTAACGGATTTAGTTGCTTTCACTTGAGAAAGGTGAGTCATTGATCATCGATCGATCGTCTCATCGTAAAGTACACATCAATCTGGAAGAACTCCAGTTCCAGTTCCAGTTCCGATTCCCATGAGCGTAACTCTAGGCCCAGCATGTCTCCAGACATGAGACTTCGACTGCCAGCCGCTGTTTGCCGCTCAGCCGTACCCCGGGAGTGTACTCGCCCACACACCGAAGACGGTCCTTTGCGACTGAAATGGAGTACACTCCACACGGATATCAAGCGGCACGGCGCGTACACCACATTTTGACGGCGAATCGAAAGCTGAATAACCGTTGAGTAATCTTCATGTGGTCTGTTAGACACTCTCCATGTCCAACCATTAATTGGGTACTCACGATGATCGATGCCCTGAGGCTTACAGGAAAACACGACTCGGCAAGGCATACAGCACCGGGTGTCGATCGACGGCATGACTAATAATGTAATCGGCTCACTACCGTCGGCCAACCACGTGGACTGGATGGTCAGGTTCTCTCTGAAGGCCTTTGTGCACGCCCAATACTCTGCTGCGTCCATGGTGCGTCTGACAGCAGGCAGAGGTAGCTTGCAGTGGTCGACAAAGAGATGATAGACTCTATCAACGTCGCCAAAGGTATATTTTGTGCTTGGCGAGTGTACGTTGGTAGCTTCGATGGCATCATTATACCCATGGCAGATCAGATTGCCCATTCCAAGTTATCCAAGAAAAGGGGATTCACGTCCGAGAACTTGGCTCCGGAGTATAAGCAGATACGAGACAATGGCAGGACGATGATTTTCAGCTCGGAGAACGATGCCAAGGGGGGTGTCTCCTTGATTGTTCAGGATATTCGCATGCGCGCTACGTCATATCCAGCTTCTTGTAACAATTTCACCCTGTCCATGAAGGTAGTGTCCGTGAAGTGTGGGTCGAATTTTGTAGCAAAAGACGGTGTAGAACGGTATCCCCCCCCAGGTATCCCCACAATCAATGTATCAGGTGCTTGATTGCACACGAAGCTTAATGTTGATGCAGGCTATCACGCAATGGGTTGAGTCAATGGATCAAGATCAACGTCTGAGTGGGAAGAAGTTGCGCGCGGCAGCACAAAAGAAGAAGAAGCTCCAGCTGAGTCCACGTGATTGGGGCTTCTTGGAACGCTTTTGCGAAGTTCTTGTGGTGCGTCAAATGTCTACTTGGTCAGGATATCACCTCACATTTTCACTAGCTCTTTCATACTTCGACCTTGTCTCTGCAGAAGAAGGGTGTCCCGACAATCTGCCAAACACTCCCGTTGTACAAGATGCTCGAGAAACACATGGAAGATCAGGCTGCAAAGGTTTCGAAGCGAATGGAAAGCGACTATAATCTCAAGACGGCACTCAACGATGGAATAAGAAAGCTCCGTCACCATCTAGAGAGGGCATTAGAGTCAGATTTCCCATTGCTCGGTGCCGGTGAGTCTCACACCATGACACGGTGTGCACCTACTAATACTTCAAAGTTCTCCACCCCTCGCTTCGTGTGGGGTACTTTGAAGACACTGAGCTCTGGCCGCCATCCACTGGCGCGGGAAATTATATTGACCTTTCGATTCGTGCACGCATTCTGCTTGAGCACATCTACGATGTCTACGCCAAGTCGCCGAACTCGTCAACTAGTTCACGCGCTACTACTGCTGCTGATGCTGCCGTCAATGCCGCATCTCCCTCCAAGCGATCAGCATTTCTGTCTGCAGTCAAGAAGCACACGAGTAATAGTGCTACTCCGTCTGGAAAGAACGAAGTCGATATCTATCTGAGTGGGCTGTATCCTGCTACAGCTGATCAGGAGGAGAATCCTTTGCTCTGGTGGAAAGTATGTGACGTGGTCCTTAATTTATGTCTCTAGATCATCTGACGTCGTCATGGTGTTCTATTAGCAACATTCCTCTACATTCCCCATCCTCTCCTGCATTGCACGCGACATTCTCGCGGTTCCCGCTGTCAGTGTATCCGTCGAGCGCCTATTCTCGAGCAGCAAGCACACACTCTCCGACGCGCGATCATCTATGACAGCAGAAACCGCGTCAGCAACCATCATAACTAAGGAATGGCTGAAGCTCGGTTTCGGTCACGGAATTCAATATCTGGACGGCGTATCTATCCATTAAATACGATTACTTATGAATACTTACAATTACGATTCAAATATGATACCCATATGATAGAATACTCTGCCCGGAACCTCGATACAATATCAATAAAATAAAATAACCCCCTCAAAATATTATAATCATAATTGGCCAGCACTGCCTCACTTGTCGAATTCGTTCACAGGCACTATTGACTGTCAAAGCACGGGCAACCAGCCTTTCTGGGTGGAACTTGGCAGAGCGAGTGCAACATGGCCTTTGGTGACGCACCTGATCCAGATGAGGAGGACAACTATGAAGTTACCCGTGGATTCCCACTCACCTATACACCTGACGATGATCCCAGAGGTTCAAGAAAGAAATGGAGAAGATGCAAGGCGAGATCAAGAACGGCGGTGAAGAAATTCGATGCCCAAGACATCAGCTCCCATGGCCTGGAGACAGCTCAGACACGGACTTGGACAATTCTGAGAGTGCGAGTACCAGTGGTCTGAGGGTGAGTCTGGAGGCGAATCAGAGGCACTCTGGGCGAAAGCAGTCACCACGGAGTCACAAGTGCCTAGCAAGGGTACACCAAAGAAGTCCTTGAAGACTGGGAAGGCATCGAAATCTCCTCGTCGCAAGAAGTTCACTGTCGTTGACAAGG
This sequence comes from Melanogaster broomeanus, assembly GCA_014904935.1. Taxonomy (NCBI): domain Eukaryota; kingdom Fungi; phylum Basidiomycota; class Agaricomycetes; order Boletales; family Melanogastraceae; genus Melanogaster; species Melanogaster broomeanus. The sequence goes on along the minus strand of MU123822.1, from coordinate 46,564 downwards.
TATTTGTATTGCCCTATCCCTCATTATCTAGTGCTATTCACTCATGAAATCAGCTTCACGCGATCGTCATTGACACCCTGGGGTCCGAAGTACGACGCAAAACGGATGTGGCGCCTCATTCGGAGGTCGTGTGCAAAGGAAAACCAACATCTTTGTCCCGATCCGTAGCATGCAATTCGATGGAATACGACACATGCAGTAGATCCAAGAGTCCATCAAAATCAGACCAGTGCGTATGCGAACGCGCAGAGCTAGAGAGGAGGAACGTTGCACAGTGTACCAACGGTGGATGTCAGTGCGAAACACCTGATTCTAAAACGCTCGTCGCCTCACTTCAGTGCTGTCCACATTATTGATTATGTAAGAATATATTTTGGTTATAATTGATTATTCTGAATAAAATATGGGCGACTGCTAACCTCTCATGAATATAATATAATGGATTACAATTCAATACAATATGGTTATGATACATTATAGATGTGGTATTTAATCAATAATCTTGGTGGATAGAAGATTGTCCAATGGCTGAATTGCGGCTCCAAACGTAACTTCGTAAGGTAGAAATATTACATAAACTTTACAGTTCATGCCCGGAAATGGATGTTCACAGGCCCATGTCTATCTCGTCAGTGTCGTAAACCACCTCAGCTATGGTCAGATCTGTTGCAAACAATGACGCACAGGAACGGATTTCACATCTTCTCAGCCAGCTACAAGAGGCAATCAACTCACTTCCAAAGACCCTTCCGGATGGGACCAAGGATGGGCCTATTGCAGTGAACCTTTCGGACCGATCTGTTGATAATGAAGAAGGTCCATTCTATTCATTCAACCGGGCTTGGGAGCTGGTGTTCCAGCGACCTGATGCTGAGAAGCGAAAGCTCATTGTTCGCGGGAAGTATGGTCTTAAAATGGTATATAACTTTGCCATGCACTTCGTGAAGCTCAAGGGCATAGAGGCTGATGGCAACCTTGAGTTGGTTGCCAATCGTCTGAAGACATTGCTACAACTCATTGTGGAAGTGTAAGTGGCAAGCAATTATCCTTTGCCTCACTGAGAAACCATTTTTACCAGCACTGGCACGAGAGAATCAGGGGCTGTGCGAGCAAATCAGGCATCTTTAGCCCAACCCGGCGGCCCTACATCAACGGGATTGAAGCTGATACTCAAGCGGCCTAGACCGGATGACGGTAAGTACAAATATATACGTGACGGAACAATAGTTAACATAATTAATTCTTGGATCTACACAGATGATGCCGAAGACAAGAACTATGTACCACCCAAGAAATCACCTGTTCGTTCAGAATATGACAGTGAAAGTGATGCTAGTGTTGACGTGAGTATACTCAGCTGGTTCAGTATATATTTATTGATGAATTGTAGGATAATCAGGGTTCGAGAAGCAAAGAAACAGCTCCCACACTGAAGCGACAGAAGAAGGTGACATAATTAGCTCCTGACATATATCATAACTCATGTATAGTTGTAATCTACAGGATGGTGCTGGCGCTCCCAGTTCTTCGTCAGAGGAGGATTCAGAAATTGAAGACCTCAGTACTAGAAAGGGTGGCCGTAATCCCAAGCGGGCGAAGTGGGCATTAGAACAGTTCACCCCAAAACCAGCAATGAGCTCGAAAGGGCCAATCTGGAAATGGAGTTGTAGGTGGTGCGAGTATGTGCCGATTTTCATCTCTACCAGTATTACAATACTTACTCTACTTTTAGAACATACCGGACGTCAAAGCGTACAGGAAAATGTACTGAATATGCAAGTGAGACCATCAAGTTAGCGGGGTCAAGTAACTTTATTTCGCATGCAGCCAAGTGCTCTGGTTTACCCGGTAACCGATCTTTCGAATCTTGGTGCCAGGCAATCCCCCAGGACGATAATCAGAACACCTTAAACACGAATCAGACAAACACCAATCCAGCTGAGGTCTCGACCAGTGGAATATCTGCACAGCGACAATTCCTCAAATCCTTTACGCAGCGAGGCTTTGAGAATCCTGCCAAGGAGGTGACTAAAAAAGGTTGGCGAGAGCATTTCGTCAAAGGAATTATTGAGGATGATCTACCGTTTTCGCTGGGAGAGAAGAGCGGGATGAAGAAACTCTTCACATACGTCTTACCTCGTGGCTATACAGTCCCGAGTCATCAAACTGTTACACGCGACCTCACACTACTTCGCTATGAGATGAACAAGAACATCAATACGATTCTTCAGGTAAAGCAATGTATACCATGAGTTAGATTGTGGATCACTGACAAGTAGTTTTCAGAATAATAAATCGCAGCTCGCCTTCTCAAGTGATATTTGGACCAGCAAGAACTCCGTATATGCCTTCATAGGAACTGTCGTATTTTATATCGACGATGACTGGAATTATCGGGAGTGTCCAATCGAGCTGATATCTCTAGATGGCGACCATAGTGGCAGGACAACAGGCAAGTTGCTATTCAAGGCCCTTCAGGCTCGCAAGATTGCGAAGAAGCTGCGTAAGTGTAGTCAAAACTGGAGAAGTCACGATTTACTCTTCAATACAACAGTTGCTCACACGACGGACAACACCTCAAGCAACACTGTAATGAACAAGAACATCAGCAAACGACTGTCCTTAACGGAGCAAGTTCACGTTCACCGCACGGTTATGCAAGTTGGATGTGCTGCACACGTACTCAATCTCACAGTGCAGTATGTTCATCTATGTACATTTATTTGGACGACTTACTTATGGGTGGCACTTGGGCAGAGCGATGCAACATGGCCTTGGTGACGCACCTGATCCAGATGAGGAGGACAACTATGAAGTTACCCGTGGATTCCCACTCACCTATACACCTGACGATGATCCAGAGGTTCAAGAAGAAATGGAGAAGATGCAAGGCGAGATCAAGAACGGCGGTGAAGAATTCGATGCCCAAGACATCAGCTCCCATGGCCTGGAGACAGACTCAGACACGGACTTGGACAATTCTGAGAGTGCGAGTACCAGTGGATCTGAGGGTGAGTCTGGAGGCGAATCAGAGGGCACTCTGGCGAAAGCAGTCACCACGGAGTCACAAGTGCCTAGCAAGGGTACACCAAAGAAGTCCTTGAAGACTGGGAAGGCATCGAAATCTCCTCGTCGCAAGAAGTTCACTGTCGTTGACAAGGTATTGTATTGCCTATCCCTCATTATCTAGTGCTATTCACTCATGAAATCAGCTTCACGCGATCGTCATTGACACCCTGGGGTCCGAAGTACGACGCAAACGGATGTGGCGCCTCATTCGGAGGCTGTGTGCAAAGGAAAACCAACATCTTGTCCCGATCCGTAGCATGCCAATTCGATGGAATACGACACATGCAGAGATCCAGAGGTCCATCAAAATCAGACCAGTGCGTAGTGCAATGTATCAGGTGCTTGATTGCACACGAAAGCTTAATGTTGATGCAGGCTATCACGCAATGGGTTGAGTCAATGGATCAAGATCAACGTCTGAGTGGGAAGAAGTTGCGCGCGGCAGCACAAAGAAGAAGAAGCTCCAGCTGAGTCCACGTGATTGGGGCTTCTTGGAACGCTTTTGCGAAGTTCTTGTGGTGCGTCAAATGTCTACTTGGTCAGGATATCACCTCACATTTTCACTAGCTCTTTCATACTTCGACCTTGTCTCTGCAGAAGAAGGGGTCCCGACAATCTGCCACAACACTCCCGTTGTACAAATGCTCGAGAAACACATGGAAGATCAGGCTGCAAAGGTTTCGAAGCGAATGGAAAGCGACTATAATCTCAAGACGGCACTCAACGATGGAATAAGAAAGCCGGTCACCATCTAGAAGGCATTAGAGTCAGATTTCCCATTGCTCGGTGCGGTGAGTCTCACACCATGACACGGTGTGCACCTACTAATACTTCAAAGTTCTCCACCCCTCGCTTCGTGTGGGGTCCTTGAAGACACTGAGCTCTGGCCGCCATCCACTGGCGCGGGAAATTATATTGACCTTTCGATTCGTGCACGCATTCTGCTTGAGCACATCTACGATGTCTACGCCAAGTCGCCGAACTCGTCAACTAGTTCACGCGCTACTACTGCTGCTGATGCTGCCGTCAATGCCGCATCTCCCTCCAAGCGATCAGCATTTCTGTCTGCAGTCAAAGCACACGAGTAATAGTGCTACTCCGTCTGGAAAGAACGAAGAGTCGATATCTATCTGAGTGGGCTGTATCCTGCTACAGCTGATCAGGAGGAATCTTTTGCTCTGGTGGAAAGTATGTGACGTGGTCCTTAATTTATGTTCTAGATCATCTGACGTCGTCATGGTGTTCTATTAGCAACTTCCTCTACATTCCCGCATCCTCTCCTGCATTGCACGCGACATTCTCCGCGTTCCCGCTGTCACGTGTATCCGTGTCGAGCGCCTATTCTCGAGGCAGCAAGCACACACTCTCCGGACGCGCGATCATCTATGACAGCAGAAAACCGCGTCAGCAACCCACTCATAACTAAGGAATGGCTGAAGCTCGGTTTCGGTCACGGAATTCAATATCTGGACGGGTCGTATCTATCCATTAAATACGATTACTTATGAATACTTACAATTACGATTCAAATATGATACCCATATGATAGAATACTCTGCCGGAACCTCGATACAATATCAAGTAAAATTAAAATAACCCCCTCAAATATTTATACATAATAATTGGCCAGCACTCCCTCACTTGTCGAATTCGTTCCACCAGGCACTATTGACTGTCAAAGCACGGGCAACCAGCCTTTACTTGGCGACTGTGACTCGCTTACTGACGCTCTCGAGACGTACATCGTGCGTCTTTTCATTTATCCCCTCGCAAGAAGTTCACTGTCGTTGACAAGGTATTTGTATTGCCTATCCCTCATTATTCTAGTGCTATTCACTCATGAAATCAGCTTCACGCGATCGTCATTGACACCCCTGGTGTCGGAAGTAACGACGCAAACGGATGTGGCGCCTCATTCGGAGGCGGTGTGCAAAGGAAAACCAACATCTTTGTCCCGATCCGTAGCATGCCAATTCGATGAAATACGAACATGCAGAGATCCAGAGGTCCATCAAAATCAGACCGAGTGGTAGCAATGTTCAGGTGCTTGATTGCACACGAAAGCTTAATGTTGATTCAAAGGCTATACGCAATGGGTGAGTCAATGGATCAAGATAACGTCTGATTGGAGAAGTTGCGCGCGGCAGCACAAAAGAAGAGAACTCCAGCTGAGTCCTACGTGATTGGGGGCTTCTTGGAACGCTTTTGCGAAGTTCTTGTGGTGCGTCAAATGTCTACTTGGTCAGGATATCACCTCACATTTTCACTAAGCTCTTTCATACTTCGACCTTGTCTCTGCAGAAGAAGGGTTCCCCGACAATCTGCCAAACACTCCCGTTGTACAAGATGCTCGAGAAACACATGGAAGATCAGGCTGCAAAGGTTTCGAAGCGAATGGAAAGCGACTATAATCTCAAGACGGCACTCAACGATGGAATAAGAAAGCTCCGTCACCATCTAGAGAGGGCATTAGAGTCAGATTTCCCATTGCTCGGTGCCGGTGAGTCTCACACCATGACACGGTGTGCACCTACTAATACTTCAAAGTTCTCCACCCCTCGCTTCGTGTGGGGTACTTTGAAGACACTGAGCTCTGGCCGCCATCCACTGGCGCGGGAAATTATATTGACCTTTCGATTCGTGCACGCATTCTGCTTGAGCACATCTACGATGTCTACGCCAAGTCGCCGAACTCGTCAACTAGTTCACGCGCTACTACTGCTGCTGATGCTGCCGTCAATGCCGCATCTCCCTCCAAGCGATCAGCATTTCTGTCTGCAGTCAAGAAGCACACGAGTAATAGTGCTACTCCGTCTGGAAAGAACGAAGTCGATATCTATCTGAGTGGGCTGTATCCTGCTACAGCTGATCAGGAGGAGAATCCTTTGCTCTGGTGGAAAGTATGTGACGTGGTCCTTAATTTATGTCTCTAGATCATCTGACGTCGTCATGGTGTTCTATTAGCAACATTCCTCTACATTCCCCATCCTCTCCTGCATTGCACGCGACATTCTCGCGGTTCCCGCTGTCAGTGTATCCGTCGAGCGCCTATTCTCGAGCAGCAAGCACACACTCTCCGACGCGCGATCATCTATGACAGCAGAAACCGCGTCAGCAACCATCATAACTAAGGAATGGCTGAAGCTCGGTTTCGGTCACGGAATTCAATATCTGGACGGCGTATCTATCCATTAAATACGATTACTTATGAATACTTACAATTACGATTCAAATATGATACCCATATGATAGAATACTCTGCCCGGAACCTCGATACAATATCAATAAAATAAAATAACCCCCTCAAAATATTATAATCATAATTGGCCAGCACTGCCTCACTTGTCGAATTCGTTCACAGGCACTATTGACTGTCAAAGCACGGGCAACCAGCCTTTCGTTGGCGACTGTGACTCGCTTACTGACGCTCTCGAGAGCTACTATCGTGCGGTCTTTCATTTATCCCCTACGATCTTTCCCATGTGTCTGATTCAAACTCTATGCAGCCGAGTTGTTCACTGTGAACCCTAGTACAATGGTTTCTTTCAGCTATTACAGCTGTGCCTATGGCTTCGGCAACCTAGACACGGTCCCCTACGATGTCTGTTATCTCAACTTTGTATGTCATTCGGAAGTTATGGGTGTATGGTGATCACCGTGCTCAGATTATGTACTAGGGCTACAACGGAGCGATCACCACTGAGGATTGCTTCGGTGATTGGCCTGCTACCACCGCTACGGCTGGAGGGTACTGTATCTCTCCTCAGACATCGCTGAACATGTGGGGAATTGAGTAAGTATCCCGATCTACCACACGCGCCCCCTTCTCCACTGATGCAATTTGCAGAGTGTTTAACCCCAACTGAGTGCACCAAATGTATGTGCATCGTAGAAGACTGTAGCTTTTTCTTAATCTCTTGGATTCACCTTGGGTCTCTTAGTTGTTGTCCTGGGATGTTGTATCTGTAGGTGTTTGCGAAAATATGTGTGCTTGCTTGTCGAGGTACTCGCACGGTCACCGGTGGTGACTCCAAGACGCAGTTGAAGCTCTGCAGTGCAGTAATTTGACGAGCCCTGCCGCCGCCCGAAGTTGGAGGGCACGCACTCATGGCCCACCACCGCAACCTGTCAGTCTATATTTTGCTCTTGTAGGAGCGGAGAAATGAGACGAGAGGGCCTGAGGGGCACGAGTTGCGTTCCGGGCAAACAGACTCACGACGTGTCCTTTTGACCAAGTCAGAAAAGTAGTTTGATAGCATTATGGCAAGAACACAGGACTGCAAGAGCAGGATTATCCGAATGAGTGTAGAGTTAAATGAGGGCAATAACGGCGTAGTCGAAGGGCCTGACCAATCAGCTGGTTGTTTCAAACAAGTTGACTCCAGGAATCACGACGAAGGTGTATAGCTGTCCGGGCATTACAGATTTGTAGATCCTAACGGATTTAGTTGCTTTCACTTGAGAAAGGTGAGTCATTGATCATCGATCGATCGTCTCATCGTAAAGTACACATCAATCTGGAAGAACTCCAGTTCCAGTTCCAGTTCCGATTCCCATGAGCGTAACTCTAGGCCCAGCATGTCTCCAGACATGAGATCTTCGACTGCCAGCCGCTGTTTGCCGCTCAGCCGTACCCCGGGAGTGTACTCGCCCCACACACCGAAGACGGTCCTTTGCGACTGAAATGGAGTACACTCCACACAGATATCAAGCGGCACGGCGTACATCACATTTTGACGGCGAATCGAAAGCTGAATAACCGTTGAGTAATCTTCATGTGGTCTGTTAGACACTCTCCATGTCCAACCATTAATTGGGTACTCACGATGATCGATGCCCTGAGGCTTACAGGAAAACACGACTCGGCAAGGCATACAGCACCGGGTGTCGATCGACGGCATGACTAATAATGTAATCGGCTCACTACCGTCGGCCAACCACGTGGACTGGATGGTCAGGTTCTCTCTGAAGGCCTTTGTGCACGCCCAATACTCTGCTGCGTCCATGGTGCGTCTGACAGCAGGCAGAGGTAGCTTGCAGTGGTCGACAAAGAGATGATAGACTCTATCAACGTCGCCAAAGGTTATTTTGTGCTTGGCGAGTGTACGTTGGTAGGCTTCGATGGCATCATTATACCATGGCAGATCAGATGCCCATTCCAAGTTATCCAAGAAAAGGGGATTCACGTCCGAGAACTTGGCTCCGGAGTATAGCAGATACGAGACAATGGCAGGACGATGATTTTCAGCTCGGAGAACGATGCCAAGGGGGGTGTCTCCTTGATTGTTCAGGATATTCGCATGCCGCGCTACGTCATATCCAGCTTCTTGTAACAATTTCACCCTGTCCATGAAGGTAGTGTCCGTGAAGTGTGGTCGAATTTTGTAGCAAAGACGGTGTAGAACGGTATCCCCCCAGGTATCCCCACAATCTATCCCCGCCGGTGTGATGTCCGCATGAAGCTGAGCGAACCGGTCGAGGAGAATTTTAGCAATGGAACGATATCCATTCTCGATTGCAGTTCCCAACACTGTGACACCCGATGAACCGGTGGCATGGACGTCGCAGCCATTCTCCAAGAGAAACAAGGCTTCGTCTACTATGGGTTCCCCCTCGCTTTGTGACCAATGGTCCAAGTCCCGTGACAGGAGACAATGTAACGCGCTGTCGCCACGGATGGTGCGCGCCTGGCAACTTGCACCATGTATTGTTACCAGACGAACGAGAAGTGACATCCCAGAACCACTTGTTCTGAAAGCATTCCCAGCGACACAATAATTGACGACGTCGTGAGGCAACCGAGCACCTTGATCGATAAAGAACTCAACACCACGCAATGTGCTCAACCGAGCAACTATATGCAGCGGTGTTTCTCCCATATGATTTTGGCAGTCGATCTCGCACCCATTTTCGAGCAGTAGTCTGAATGCCTCCTCCATTTCTTCGCAGAAATCCTCTGCGGCATGCGAGAGAAGTAGGTGAATTGCATTACATCCATCGTCATCTCGGACATCAAGCATCAAGCATGGCCCCACTTTCAGAGACCAGACGAAGTATAGGAAGCAACGTGGCATTGTCATGGCATTGAACAGCGTGAAGAACGGCGTCCACTGGCAGACGAAAGCCATTTTCAACTAGCCATTCGACTAACTGAAAGAAACCCCCGCTAAGGGCCAGGTGGATCGGTGAGAGACCCGAGTCGTCCAGTGCTGCGGGATCACAACCAGCTTCCACCAACAGACGAGCAATCTCGAATACATTGTTACTGTCTTCCGGATCCACATCATGTCGCAGGAGTGAATGCAAACAGCTCTCCCCTCCGTCCTCCGATAGCACGGCATCTGCACCTTGTTGTAAGAGGATCTGGATGGTGAAAGGTCTGCAAGCACGAGTCCAATCACTTCGAAGGACCGAATGGATAGCATTGCATGGAACTGTACTTCCCCGTGCTAGCAATAGTGTTACTAGTTCTTCTTGGTATTCGTGGTTGCGTGTGGCTGCCATCAAGGGCGGCAGGCTGGGCATATTTTGTGGGCCAATGGGAACAGTAGCTTCGATGTTAACATCAAGACCCTGATCAAGTAGCACTTGAACACAAGGAACATCACCATAGAATGCAGCATAGACAAGCGGGTTGGCTCCCTGGGTGACTCGAACGGGGTGGTGATCAAGGTAGTGTCGTAACAGGGACACACGCCCAAAACGGATGATGATATACAATGCCAGCTGGGATATCGTTGTAATCCAAGGTATACCTCTCCACTTGGTTGCATAGCTGCGACGGTGGTTTGAGACGTGGTTCTGGAAAGTGAATAGAAGTCTGAGAAGTGGACCATCATCTTCGGGGATGCAGTTTGCGAGGTGGTGTAAACCACTGTACACCGCATAAATGGAGAGATCGGGCCCAATATACAGGTCAACGTCGGGTTTATCGAAGGAGAACATGATAGAGTAGACCGAAACTGTGGCAAGCTCGAAGTTTGCGCGAGCACCGTGGACAAAGCAAGTTTTGTCGGCAACCACGTCGGAGGTTAGGTACTCCTGTCAAAAATAACTCGCAGGTTGTTCCCCAATCACTACAGGGAATGCATGCATACCTTGACACTATAATGTGATAGGGTTATGATGCGGGTGCGCTCGTTAAAGCTCACGAGACTACCGCAGATCTCTATGAGATCGGTCTCCTGCATCGTCGCGATAGTTGAATCCGAGGCTGGATTGTCGCGGTCGATTGTCAATGCTTCTGTGAGCTGGTAGAGCGACAGGGGTTGCAATGTTGTGACGAGCCATACGAGGGCTCTTCGAGCAACTCGGCCACCGAACTCTTTCTTGTCGATTGCGCGCAGCATGCGCTCATATGTCTCATATAGCGTTGTGGGTAGTGTGTCCAGCACCTTGCGAAGATCCCCAAGCGACCAGCAGTCATTAAGTCTGTCCAGCTGACACTGCACCCACCGAAACCTGCATGCAGAAGCCTAAGGTCAGAGAACTGCTACAAGTGCGCAAGTCGCGTGACCTACATCCCGTCCGCCTTCTCCATCAGTGCGTCCCGAATTTCCTCCTGTAAATCGTGGCTGAGGATCTTGAGCCTGTCTCGAGCCTCCAGTTCTGTGCTGATGTGAAAATGCATGTCGTTGCACACTGCATCGACCCTGTCGTTCAAGGAGAGCGACGGTAGACCCGCAAATACTCCATTGATAGAATGTAGCGGCCGGGACGTGACGAACAAGCGACAAGCTTTGTCCAGTTTCACTAGTTCACTGAGGAGTTTGGACAAATCCTCGCATTCGTCCAGTGCGTCGATGACTATCATTGGCCTCTGATGCAATCGCGCAGCGCGTTGCAAGAGGTCAGAGAGGCTGGTGATGTCCACAGGCGGCCCGGTACCTCGATCCTTACGCGTGACTAATTCAGGGAATGACGAGACCCAATCGGTCTTTAAATTCCAAAGCAACTGCGTGGTTAGCGAGCGCAAGACCTCCATAGTGCTCGTACATCGGGGGTTTCGAAAGTCGCAGTAGAAGTACGCTAGTGTCTCGTCGTCCGCTAGCCCGCTGGAAATGCTGTCGATGACGCCAGATCTGCTAGAATGAGCATGGGCTTCCCAGCAGTGCAGCGAGGATCACATACGCAAGAACAGATTTCCCGGCTCCAGCTTAAGTATTTGACAGCCAAGAGAACGAGGAGGGATCATTGTCAGTGTTCAGTCCCCTTCAACTGTTAAGAGCCCACCTTTTCCGCTTAACCAGAGAAACCCAAAGGAGGACTCGCGCCACTCGACGTAAATATCCTCATTGAATAGCCACTCGCCCGTTGTCTTCTGGCGCAGCTCGCGAGTAGATTCGTGCTTGACAGTACAGTCCACCCCATCAAACCATTCCAATAATTTTCCTGGATAGATTGTGTTCTTCAGCCTCTACAGCACAGCACCACACGCAGTGAACTCACGCTTTGTAGCAGCAATCTCGTCTAAACAGAGTCTGTCCGTCAGCAGTTGCACCACAGCCCCCACACCTAAGCCTGAATCAACTCACGTCTTGCGGCCGCAATCTCCCTGTTCCTTGCGTGTTCGCGCTCAGATGTCATGATCAACGTCATTTCTTGAACTCGGGTCCTGAAAGCTCGATCAGCGCAAACATCCAGTTATGACCAAGATCCTCTTACGAAGTATCAATCGATAGTATATAATGGAAGTAGGGCATGTGTTCTTGAATGGCACGTATGGCAGTTTGTATCCTGTTCTCCTTCAGTGGCCACATCAACCTCTTGATAAATCTCGTCCTCTTCTTGCCATCAGCAGCTTGACGCTGCAACCAGATCAGCAAGTCATCCAGCTCCTTCTTGCATTGAGCCGGAGAACCGTCCCTTCTGAACCATTCCTTAAGGAAGGCTTGCTGCTCTGGGGTCCGAAACGAGGGGGGAGAATTCTGCACGACGCTTTCTACAGCTTTCGCAGCGGCAGATATCAACGTTATCTGATCGGCGAGCTTTGAGCGAGACGATTCTGCGTCTTTGACGGCGGCTACATATTGGCTGAGGGCGCTGGACACTTGTGCTACCACCTGTAGAAGTTGTAGCACGGTTGCAGCAGCAGATAACCCGTCCATCACGGTGGATATGGAGGTTAAACAAGCAAGAGCTTATCTGGCAGTGTAGGTGTTTTGGGACAATACAAGCACTGCCGCCGCCTACCAGGAAAAGTACTGAAATAGCATTACGGCAAGGACACAGGACTGCAAGAGTAGGATATTCGAATGAGTGTATGGTTAAACGAGAGTATAACGACCTAGTCGAAGGACCCGACCATCGATCAATAGAATCAACTGGTACAGTCCATTGGTCAGTAGTAAGCGTAAGCAAAAAGCGTGACTGTGAGCATTCCAACCCATGCAGCCCCTTCATCCCGAGAGTCGACCATCTCCTCCTCTTCCCGATCCGCTTCATCCCGATCCGACCCAAGGGCTTTCGCCTACTGGTATTCGTGGCCCAGGAAGTTCAATACGCTTGCCGAGACGAAATGTCGCAAATCAGCCCTCGAAGTCCAAACTCCCCATCAGTGAATGATACTTACTAGGTCGTACCCAACGACAACCTCCTCATGGCTCAACTGCGTCGACATCGGGTTCTTCTCTGGCGTCGGCAGACAAGTAAACTTATTTGCAAGGCACCTAGAAGACACTTTATTGAAGCTGAGTTCGTGAAATCTCTGTTGACATGAGCGAGCGCCCCCAGTGCACCGGACAGCGGTATGATGTTCGTATCGATATCCACAGTCGGCCCCAGGGAGCTGGAAAGTATGGGATTGAAGCGGTCGGCCGTGGGCTTGCCATCGGTACTCGAGCTCTCTCCATCGTCGTCATTGGGGATTCACCCTCTGGGAAGGCAGGCTCCCTGTCCGCATGAGTGGACATCAATGCCTGTACAGGGATCAGAAAATTCAAAATGATCCAAACTATGACAAGATTACCCAAACTACGATCAGCTCTCGCCCGCGAACTGAACCTCGTCGCAGTGACTACTCTCCTCTTCCGTGCATCTACCGCGCCAACAACATCTGGTGTTCCACCAACGCAACAAGTTTCGGGGGAGCCGTCAGGACCGCCGCCGTCCAAATCTAATAGCGAATCCCTCGGCATTTACAGCTCCACTACCCATTGGCGACAAGGGCGTCCCTGCGTGGCGATGAAGAGAGCAGAGAACAAAGAGGCGTGCCTGGAGAAGCAAGGGAGAGACGACTCCCCGGAGCGCCCGTACTCGTGGCATTGACGGGGATACCGAGGGACGATTGCCGGGCTGAGGAGGAGCGAGGGATGACATTGTCCGGGCGCGTATCTGGGGAGTAGTCGTGCTACGTGAGAGATTGGATGAGGGTGTTGGATACGACACCCGTGTGTTACTGTTGGTAGGGGACGGAATATAACCATCGGGGTAGATCGTAAGTATCATTTATAGTCATAGTTCGTTTCGTCTTCTACGTGTCTGTACACATCAATCGAAAAGAGTGGTTTGCTGGACGGTGATAGATCGACCATCGTTCGATCAAACAGCTCGAGTCGCGTCTAGCTCCAGGAGAGAGGTCGGGACTATGTGGTATTCCTTTCGGAGTTTTTGGGATGGATATGTGGCGTGGACGAGCGGGAAGCACGACGGATGGGACCTCCCGCGCTGGCGGGGCATCGCTTGGGGACGATTTGCTGCGAGACCGTCCTCTCGATTCCTCTGCAGGAGCGTCCTCATCGGCTGACTCGTGTTTTCGGGACTTGGTACACGATGGGAGCGGTTTGCCAGACAAGCCGGATGGTGTCGGCTTTTTCTGGCGTAGTGCGCCTCGGGGCGGTCCAAATTTGATTGGAGGGGAAACTACCGCCTCCACTTCTTCCTCGGAATGAGTCTTGTGTTCTTCCGAGGATGACCTGCGTTTCGCGGCCGCCTTTATCTTGGCATTACTACGCGGGGGACGTTCGTAAGGAGAAGACGCGTCCGAGGGAACAACGCCGTTTCGAGTAGTCACGTTAGACTGAGGAGTAGGCTTTCCCTTGGCACGGGGCGGGCGTAAGTCCAGTTCGTCTGACATTTCGGAGCGGATCTCCTTCTCTTCTAGATGTGCCTTGCGCTTCTGAGTAGCCTTTGTAGTGCTTTTAGCCCGGGGGACTTCATCTTCGTCAGAAGTATCCGGCGGAACTTCGTTGCCTTTCGAAGATCCCTTATGCCTCGCGGTGGTCTTTGCCTTGGCTTTAGGTGGAGGGCGTTCATCTTCATAAGATAAGGGCAGTGGTATGAGAACCTCGTCCCCGACACTCGTTGTTGGCTTTTTTCGTGGTCGTGGTGTGTGCTTTGTTCGTCAGCCTCCTCTTCGTCATCGGACACTACTATAGCCGTTTCTGACTGCCGTTTGCGCTTGGTAGAAGGTTTCTTCGGGGGTGCCGAGGGGGGCTCGTCCGAGGATTGACGTGACGATGTCAGTTTGGATGCAGCGGAATCGCGCGGCTTCCTCGACGACGAGGCAGCCGAAGTCTTGGACGAAACTGATGCTCGCGACTTGATACTCGTGCGTGTACTTGCACCTGTGCCCAGCGAAAGGAAAGTTAGCGTAGAACGATGACCACGAAATCACCTCAAAAACCGCAGCTACTCACCGCGCTTCTTCCCAACCTCGAGCTTCTCCTTCTTTTTGGTCGCTTTCCACTCCGCCACCAGTTGATCAGTGCAGTCATGTTTATCGACCCAGGACTGCGACCACGGTTTCCTGGTGGCTGGGTCAATACCGGCCCATTTGACTCTGTATTTCTTGCCACGCTCTGCGTCATCGTCTGACCGTGGCACGAACTGTGTTTCACGCTCTGAGACGGTGTTACCGACGGATTCGTCGCTGGAAGACATCCTTATTTTCCCAGATAAACGCAAATGATCCGATTTGTTATTTTCCCTGTATGAATAGGCAAAATGTTGGATGTGGGGAAGACAGTTGCCCGTAATACTCGTGCTCGTCGTTGTCGTTGATGGGGGACGTTGTTTAAATTACGTAAGCTGAGTGGGGTTAATACCTTACGTACTTGCACTCCCTCTTCTGCTTGGCAGTGCTTGCAATCATATTGATTACTTACCCAGACATGCAGTCGGAATCAGCAGTACTAGTCCCGAGCGCTGAGCGCTGAGCTCTTGTCGTAGTACTAAGTCACAGCCATACTTTCTGTCTATGCCCTCTAAACTTATTCGCACCTCGAATACTCTGACTCCACCGTCACTCCTTAACCAATCCTTCGATCCTCTCCGTCCAATTTCCAAACCTTAGTCGCATTCAATTTCAGAGGAAAACTCTTAATTTCTGCAGTGCCATTCTCTACAAACCACCTGAGTGCAGAGGTAGACATGTCATTCTCATGGAAGTGACCTCCATGAACTAGTGTGTTGAACTACAGGATATTAGTATAAAGCCCACTTGGCGCTGGTCAATGAAGTCGAGCACAAGTCTTATGGGATCATTTATTGAAGCTCTGCAATGCAGTGATTTGACGAGCCCTGCCGCCGCCCGAAGTTGGAGGGCACGCACTTATGACTCACCGTCGCGGCCTGTCAGTCCATATCTTGCTCTTGGTGAAGCGGAGAAATGAGACGGGAGGGCCTGAGGGGCGCGAGTTGGCCCCCGGGGAAACATACTTCCGACGTGCTCTTGCCAAGCTTTTGACCAAGTCAGAAGAGTAGTTTGATACAGCATTATGGCAAGAACACAGCTGCAGGACTGTAAGAGTAGGATATCCGAATGAGTGTACATAATATAACGGAGTAGTCGAATGGCCTGATCAATAGAATCAGCTGGTTGCTTCAAACAAGTTGTCTCCAGGAATCACGAGGAAGGTGTATATATAGCTGTGTGGGCATTACAGATTTGTAGTAGATGATTACTGTAGATCCTAACGAATTAAGTGCTTTCACTTGAGAAAGGTGGGTCGTTGATCATCGATCCATCATCGATCATCCACGGGTCTCATCCTAAAGTACATCTCAATCTGGAAGAACTTCCAGTTCCAGTTCAGGTTCCCCTGGGAATATCTTCAGGCTCAGCGTGTCTCCAGACATGAGATCTTCGATTGCCAGCCGCTGTTTGCCGTCCAGCTGTATCTCGGGATTGTACTCGTCCCACTCATCAAAGGTGGTCTTTGGGGGCTTAAATGGAACACACCCCGCAAAGATGGTAAGTGGCACAGCGTACACCACATTTTGATGGCGAATCGAAAGCTGAATTTCCCATGGGACAACTTTATATGATCCATTAGGTACTTTCCATGTCCAGCCTTTAATTGGGTGCTCACAAATATTGATGCCCCGAGGCTTGCAGGAAAACACGAGTCGGCAAGGCATACAGCACCGGGTGTCGATGGATGGCATCACTGGTAATGTAATCGACGTGTCGTCATCGGTCAACGTGGACCAGATGACTAAGTTCTCTCTGAGGGCCGTTGTGCACGCCCAATACTCTGCTGCGTCCATGATGCGCCTGACAACGGGTACAGGTAGCTTGCAGTGGTCCACAAGAAGATGGTAGACTCTATCAACGTCGCCAAAGGTTATTTTGAGCTCGGCGGGTGTCTGTTGGTAGGCTTCGGCGGCATCTCTATACCATGGCAGATCAGATGCCCATTCCAAGTTATCCAAGGAAAGTGGATTCACGTCCGAGAACTTGGCTCCGGAGTGTAGCAGATACGAGACAATCGCAGGACGATGATTTTCAGCTCGGAGAACGATGCCAAGGGGGGTCTCTCCTTGATTGTTCAGGATATTCGCATGCCGCGCTACGTCATATCCAGCTTCTTGTAACAATTTCACCTTGTCCATGAAGGTAGTGTCCGTGAGGTGTGGTCGAAGTTTGTAGCAAAGACGGTGTAGAACGGTATTCCCCCAGGTATCCCCACAATCTATCCCCGCCGGTGTGATGTTCGCATGAAGCTGAGCGAACCGGTCGAGGAGAATTTTAGCAATGGAACGATATCCATTCTCGATTGCAGTTCCCAACACTGTGACACCCGATGAACCGGTGGCATGGACGTCGCAGCCATTCTCCAAGAGAAACAAGGCTTCGTCTATGGGTTCCCCCTCGCTTTGTGAGCAATGGTCCAAGTCCCGTGACAGGAGACAATGTAACGCGTTGTCGCCACGGATGGTGTGCGCCTGGCAACTTGCACCATGTATTATTACCAGACGAACGAGAAGTGACATGCTAGAACCACTTGTTCTGAAAGCATCCCCCAGCGACACAATAATTGACGAGGTCATGAGGCAACTGAGCACCTTGATCGATCAAGAACTCAACACCACGTAATGTGCGCGACCGAGCAGCTATATGCAGTGGTGTTTCTCCCCTATGATTTTGACAGTCGATCTCGCACCCATTTTCGAGCAGTAGTCTGAATACCTCCTCCATTTCTTCACGGAAATCCCCTGTGGCGGACGAGAGAAGTAGGTGAATTGCATTACATCCATCGTCATCCCGGACATCAAGCATGGCCCACTTTCAGAGACCAGACGAAGTATAGGAAGCAACTCGGCACTGTCATGGCATTGAACAGCGTGAAGAACGGCGTCCACTGGCAGTCGAAAGCCATTTTCAACCAGCCATTTGACTAACTGAAAGACACCCTCGCTAAGGGCCAGGTGGATCGGTGAGAGACCCGAGTCATTCAGTGCTGCGGGATCACAACCAGCTCCCACCAACAGACGAGCAATCTCCAATACATTGTTGCTGTATTCCGGATGCAAATACTCAAGTCGCAGGAGTGAATGCAAACAACTCTCCCCTCCGTCCTCCAATAGCATGGCATCTGCACCTTGTTGTAAGAGGAGCTGGATGATGAAAGGTCTGCAATCACCACTCGTGTTGGCTCGAAGGACCGAATGGATAGCATTGCGTGGAACTGTACTCCCCCGTGATAGTAACAATGATACCACCTCTTCTTGGTATTTGTGGTTGCGTGTGGCTGCTATCAAGGGTGGCAAGCTGGGCATATATCCTGGGCCAATGGGAACAGTAGCCTCGATGTTAACAGCAAGCCCCTGATCAAGTAACACTTGAACGCAAGGAACATCGCGATAGAACGCAGCATAGACAAGCGGGTTGGCTCCCTGGGTGACTTGAACGGAGTGGTGATCAAGGTAGTGTCGTAACAGGGACACAGACCCAAAACGGATGATGGTATACAATGCCAGCTGCGATATCGTTGTAATCCAAGGTTCAAATCTCCACTTCCTTGCATAGCTGCGACGGTGGTTTGAGACGTGGTTCTGGAAAGTGAATAGAAGTCCGAGAAGTGGACCATCATCTTCGGGGACGCAGTTTGCGAGGTGGTGTAAACCAATGTCCACCGCGTAACGAGAGAAATCGTCCCGGAAGACAACGTCGGGTTTATCGATGGAGAACATGATAGAGTAGATTGAAACCGTGGCAACCTCGAAGTTTGCGCGGGCGTCGTGGACAAAGCAAGTTTTGTCGGCGACCATGTCGGAGGTTAGGTACTCCTGTCAAAAATGATTCGCAGGTTGTTCCCCAATCACTACAGGGAATGCATACCTTGACACTATAATGTGATAGGGTTATGATGCGGCTGCGCTCGTCAAAGCTCACGAGACTCCCGCAGATCTCTATGAGATCGGCCTCCTGCATTGTCGCGATAGTTGAGTCCGAGGCTGGATTGTGGCAGTCGATTGCCAATGCCTCTGCGAGCAGGGAGAGCGTTAGGGGTCGCAGTGTTGTGACGAGCCACACGAGGGCTCTTCGAGCAACTCGACCACCGAACTCTTTCTTGTCCATTGCGCGCAGCATGCGCTCATATGTCTCGTATAGCGTTTTGGGTAAGGTGTCCAGCACCTCATGGAGATCCCCGAGCGACCAGCAGTCATTAAGTCTGTCCAACTGACACTGCACCCACCGAAACCTGCATGCAGAAGCCTAAGGTCAGAAAACTGCTACAAGTAGGGATGTCGCGTGACCTACATCCCATCCGCCTTCTCCATCAGCGCGTCCCGAATTTCCTCTTGTAAATCGTGGGTGAGGATCTTGAGCCTGTCTCGAGCCTCCAGTTCTGTGCTGATGTGAAAATGCATGTCGTTGCATACTGCATCGACCCTGTCGTTCAAGGAGAGCGACGGTAGACCCGCAAACATTCCATTGATAGAATGTAGCGGCCGGGATGTGACGAACAAGCGACAAGCTTTGTCCAGTTTCACTAGTTCATTGAGGAGTTTCGGCAAATCCTCGCATTCGTCCAGTGCGTCGATGACTATCATTGGCCTCTGATGCAATCGCGCAGCGCGTTGCAGGAGGTCAGAGAGGGTGGTGATGTCCACAGGCGGCCCGGTACCTCGATCTTTGCGCGATGACTAATTCAGAAAATGACGAGACCCAATCGGTCTTTAAATTCCAAAGCAACTGCTTGGTTAACGAGCGCAAGACCTCCATAGTGCTCGTACATCGGGGGTTTCGAAAGTCGCAGTAGAAGTATGCCAGTGTCTCGTCGTCCGCTAGCCCGCTGGAAAGGCGTCGATGACCCAGATCTGCTAGAATGAGCAGGGCTTCCCAGCAGTGCACGAGGATTACATACGCAAGAACAGATTTCCCGCGCCAGCTAAGTGTTGACAGTCAAGAGAACGAGGAGGGATCATTGTCAGTGTTCAGTCCCTCCAACTGTTAAGAGCCCACCTTTTCCGCTTAACCAGAGCAACCCAAAGGAGCACTCGCGCCACTCGACGTAAATGTCCTCATTGAATAGCCACTCGCCCGTTTGCTTCTGGCGCAGCTCGCGAGTAGATTCGTGCTTGACAGTACAGTCCACCCCATCAAACCATTCCAATAATGTGCCTGGATAGAACGTGTTCTTCAGTATCTGTAGCACAGCACCACACGCAGTGAACTCACGCTTTGTAACAGCAATCTCGTCTAAACAGAGTCCGTCCGTCAGCAGTTGCACCACAGCCCCGCGCCTAAGCCTGAATGAACTCACGTCTTGCGGCCCGCAATCTCCCTGTTCCTTGCGTGTTCGCGCTCAGATGTCATGATCAACTTCATTTCTTGAATTTGGTTCCTGAAAGCTCGATCAGCGGGAACATCGAGTTTATGACCAAGATCCTCTTACGAAGTGTCGATCGATAGTACTATACAATGGAAGTAGGGCATGTGTTCTTGAATCGCTCGTATGGCGGTGCGTATCCTGTCTCCCTTAGTGGCCACATCAACCTCTCGATAAGCCTCGTGCTCTTCTTGCCATCAGCATCTTGACGCTGCAACCAGACCAGCAAGTCATCCAGCTCCTTCTTGCATTGAGCCGGAGAACCGTCCCTTTTGGACCATTCCTTAAGGAAGGCTTGTTGCTCTGGGGTCCGAAACGAGGGGGGAGAGTTCTGCACGACGCTTTCTACAGCTTTCGCAGCGGCAGATATCAACGTCATCTGATCGACGAGCCTCGAGCCGAGAAGATTCTGCGCCTTTGACGGCGGCTACATATTGGCCCACTTGCGCTACCACCTGTAGAAGTTGTAGGACAGTTGCAGCAGCGGATAATCCGTCCATCGCAGTGAGTCTGAAGGTTAAACAAGCAAGAGCTTATCTGGCAGTGTAGGGTGTTTGGGAAAGTACAAGCACTGCCGGCGCCAGCGCCTGCCAGGAAAAGAAGTACTGATATAGCATTACGGCAGGAACACAGGACTGCAAGAGTAGGATATCCGAATGAGTGTAGAGTTAAAGGAGAGTATAACGGCGTATGATGCGTCATAGACATGGTGTTGTTTCAAATCGTCTCCAGAAATGTTAGTAGTAGATATTCGGCCATGGTCCATTGGTCAGTAGCAAGCATAAGCAAAGAGCGTGACTGTAAGCATTCAAGCTATGCAGCCCCTTCGTCCAGAGAGTCGGCCATTTCTTCTTCTTCCCGATCCGCTTCATCCCGATCCGATCCAGGGGCTCTTGCCTCTGGTATTCGTGACCAAGGAAGTTCATGACGCTACCGAGGCAAAATGTCGCGAATCAGCCCTCGACGTCCAAACTGCCCATCGTTCCAATGAATGACACTTACTAGATCGTGCCATCCGCACACCCAACGACAACCTCTTCGTGGCTCAACTGCATCGACATCGGATTCTTCTCGGGCGTCGCGAGACCGGTAAACTTATTCGGTAAAGCACCGAGAAGACCTTTTATTGAGGCTGAGTTCGTGGAATCTCTGTTGACATGAGCGAGCGCCCCCCATGCACCGGATAGAGATACGATGTTTGTATCGATATCCACAGTCGGCACCACGGAGCTGGAAAGCATAGGATTGAAGTGGTCGGCTGTGGGCCTGTCATCGGTACTCGAGCTCTCTCTTTCGTCGTCGTTTTCGGGGGGTTCGTCCTCTGGGAAGGCAGGCTCCCTGTCCGCATGAGTGGACATCAATACCTGTGCTGGTATTAGAAAATTTCAAAATGATCCAAACTATGACAAGATTACCCACCCTACGATCAGCTCCCGCCCGCGAACTGAACCTCGTCGCAGTGACCACTCTCCTCTTCCTTGGATCTACCGCGCCAACAACAACATCTGGCGTTTCCACCAACGCAACAAGTTTCGGCGGAGCCGTCAGGATCGCCGCCCGTCCAAATCTAATAGCGAATCCCTCGGCATTTACAGCTCCACTACCCATTGGCGACAAGGGCGTCCCTGCGCGTGGCGATGGAGAGAGCAGAGAAGAAAGAGGCGTGCCTGGCGAAGCAAGGGAGAGACGACTCCTCGGAGCGCCCGTACTCGTGGTATTGACGGAGATACCGAGGGACGATTGCCGGCGCTGAGGAGTAGCGAGGGATGACATCGTCCGGGCGCGTATCTGGGGATTAGTAGTGCTACGTGAGAGATTGGATGAGGGTGTTGGAGACGACAGCCGTGTGTTACTGTTGGTAGGGGACGTAATATAACCATCGGCTACGGGGGGCTTTCCATCATCTTCATTCCATTGTAAGTGGAGAATGACAGATTTCGTAGCGCACTGAGGGATGCCTTAAGCTGAATAGGATCGGTACGGCACAATGATACTCACCGTCATTTGTGTACCTTTAGCTGCAAACCACTGAAGCATGTTGTTGGGTGCTGCCCCAACGTTGTGCAGCTTTGAGTTGAGAACTGGATCACTGCCTCCCAGCTCAGACAGCTTGAACTGCGACATCATCTCTCTCCGTTCTGCGACGACATATAGGTCAGCTAAGCACTAAGGCCACGTGCAAAAACTCAACTGATCGAAAACACCCTAACGATACCATCAATCGTCACGCTGACCACCCTCTCGCCCTCTTCTGGAGCGCCTGCAGATCCAACAATCTGAACACCAATGTTGACCGTCGTTTGTTGTCCAAACCGTACAATCTTGGTGCCGGCACGCCAGTCCCAGCATACTAAGGCCTTGTCTGCTCCAGCACTGACGAGATTACGCGACGAGAGTGCGACAGCACGAATACCGTTGAGGTGACCAGCTAGCTGTTGGAGAGGGTGAAGGTGACTGAGGAGAACAGGTGTACACGTCTTTGATCATGGTATTGTCAGCCATTGAAGGTCACTCAAGCACTCGACTTACCCAACGTCGTGGAACCCAACCACGAACACCTCTGTACGCCACGATGAGTAATTGACGGAACCTCGAGCAGCACGATTCTCACCCTCTTCTGCCAGAAAATCCACACAGCTGACTGGCTTCTTTACTTGCAGACATTTCATCATTTCGCCAGTTTCTATGTCCCAGAAACGAATGGTTTCGT
This sequence comes from Melanogaster broomeanus, assembly GCA_014904935.1. Lineage (NCBI taxonomy): Eukaryota > Fungi > Basidiomycota > Agaricomycetes > Boletales > Melanogastraceae > Melanogaster > Melanogaster broomeanus. The sequence goes on along the minus strand of MU123822.1, from coordinate 23,728 downwards.
CATAGGATCCCGAGATAAGCCGCTTCCCTGCAAGCACGGTATCAATGATGAGTTGGGGACGACGGTTCACAATGCTAGTACGCACCTCTCAACAACAACGTTGTACAGAAGTTTGTGTGCCCGTTCAAGAACCTGATGCTCTGTGGCAACGCATTTGCGAAATTCGATTCCCGATAGTGTAATGAGCGGTACAAGGGAAACCTGAAACGCCATCAGGAAAATATTGTAAGTCACATAAGACCAGAACAAACACCCCTCAACGGCAAAAGGAAGGCATCTGGAAAATCACTTACCACCCCTCAGGCGTACCGGGTGCTCTGACTGGCACAGGATCATTTGCCGTCAACCGCAGACAATGCCAACGCCACAATGCAGGGTGTCGAGTCGCTGCGAACCACTTCTTCGACACCTAATATGTGCGGCAGTCTGAGTCAGCTGTCCGTCACCTGAGCAATCTCCGAAGGAAGAGAAAGAGGATCCATCCACATCGTTGAACCAAATACGGTCCATCTACATAAAGGAAGCAAGACAATTGGAAACATCCACTCACCAGACCAGCCTTCATAACTTCCTTCACGCTTAGCTGCCGTAGGATCCGTAGTGCCAATTCAGGCGCCAATGTACCCACAATGTCGAATGTTGACTTCAGGTATTTTTGTAAGAGGAGAATTTGAAGGGGAATGTCACCGGGTAGAAGGGCTACGAGAAGTGAATGAAATACGAATGGCAGTCGGCAGAGAAGACACGAAGAACGTTCACGTTGTTCGTGATACGGAAATGCGCATTATGGGTGCAGTGAGTCGGCAGACAGTCCGTCAGTACGAAGCAGTGCAGGATCGTGGTACATCTGAACGGGATCCACTCACAGTCCAGAATCAGTCCAATCCTGTGCCAGGGAAGTACAAAAGTGAGCATGACTCGAAAAGTATCGATGAGAGGGGAAAAGAGGACAACGAAGCATCTGGATAACACTGGTGCTGACACCAAATTCCATGGAGGCGCATATATACGCCACGAGAACGAAAAAGACGCAAATGACATGTCAAAAACTCACAGCCTCATCCTGGCCTCCCTCTTCAACCCTCTTACAGCCCTCTTCACCTCGTTCTCATCGAACCCGCCCTTCCCATCACCTCTCAAAGCACCTGTCAGCCCCAGCTCATCCTCGTCCTCGTTCAAATCTCCACGATATCCAGCCCAATACCCCTTGGCCTTTCGGCCACCACATACACAGATTTCACCTCCGTCTGATGGAGCCTGAGCTTGACTGCCGCTTTGCAGCTGGCGCTTGAGTATGGACAGTTCGGCTTGGAGTGCGTATGCTTGTGCTGCGCTGCTTCCTTGGGCGCGTTCGAGGAGGCGCTTGTAGGATGTGAGGCGGGAGAGGTGGAGAGTACGGAGGGTTTTCAGGGTCGCTTCGAACTGTTTTGAAGGTGTATAAGTATATGGACGTGTCTGTGACATTGCCGAGACCGCAAGCACGAACAAATCGCTTTTACGATGTTGAAGCGAAGCATGTCTCGATGAACAGTTGATACTTATCTCCAGGAGGTTTGACTGAAAGGACAGCAGGAAATTCCAAGCGCAAGAAAGATAAAGCATCTACAAGCCCGTCCCGACATTGCATGCACTACAGTTAAGACATTATTCTAACTCACCTCCTCGTCGCCAGTGCCTTCGCCAATGTCGGTCACCATTTCAAGTGTCATATCGTCTGCATCCTGGTCGTCCCAGGAATTGCCTTCATCGTTTAGGTTGACTACGCCTGTAGGTCCATTTGCCAGACTGAACGATCCATTAAAGACGCTCGCAGCGCCATTCAAGTTCATGGACCGTGCTGCCAGTGATTCGGATAGAAGTGCCACAGACTCGCGTCTGCCTCCGGCGATAACAGATGCACCCGACGATTTTCGTTGTCCTTTCTCTGCAGAGAGGAGATGTAACTTATAAGGTGTTAACTTTGCTCCCGGCGACTTGTCGGGCGTTCTAGTAATGTCGGGGGACTTCCCGGGAGTCGCTTGTGGAGATTTTGCTGGTGTTCTTTGTGCAAGAGACTTCGCCGGCGTTGTCTCAGCCAGGGACCTAGACGGTACGCCTTGGTCGCTGGATCGTACAGGCGTGCCCAGTTTGACGCTGGGAGAGACACCAGCGGCGACGCTGGTACTGGTAGTCCGAACGCGAGGGGGAGTAGCACTGGTGCCACCAATTGAGGGAGCTTGCATTCTTTTAGCGGGGTTTGGGGAGGTGGGGTTTATCGTAGGTGAGAACATGGAAGTACCAGTCGAAAGCGAATTCGAGTAGGATGTGGAGTGTGAATTGGACAGGCACGTGTGTTTGTACGGTTCGGGAGGGAGTTGGAGCTTCCGACATGACGCGAGCACGCGACGGCGTGACCGGCACACCCCCGTTGGTATTAGTCGTCGAAACCGAAGATAGGGTGCGGGGAAACGCGCTTGGCGGACCGATCAGGGAAGTGGGCCGACCTTTGTGTGCAGGCGAAGGGGAGGTAAGATCGGCCCTCTGCGGCTGCACGGGTATCGAAGGCCGGCGACTTGACTGCGAAGCTGACCTCGGTATTGAGGATCCCATCCGCTTCGAAGCGGAGGGCGGGCGGGGGACAGGTGTCGCGTTCGGAGAGCGACCATTGGACGCTGCTGAATGGGTGGAAACAGTGACGTGGACGTGGACGACGAAGACGATGGTTTTACGGTGGTGCATCCACTGACGTCACTCGCGTCCGAGAGTGCCCGCGCTTTCACGACGTTGAGCGAAGAGCGAGGATTTGGGCTGGCATTCGTAGACCACGTCGACCGCGGGACCGACAAGCGTGCCCGTGTGGAAGATTCAGACGGGGCTGGCATTGATGGCACTATTATGCCAATCAACAGGTGTCAATTGTAAAAGGGGTATCTTGGACGTTGTGTTCGACAGCAAGTCTGAAATGGCCTCAGCGACGAGAACAAAGGTCGCGTGTTCACGCGTTGATTCCCACACCCGTGGAAGCAGAACACACACCTTTTCAGACCCAGCGACATCTCCATCGATCACCTAATACATACAGTACATACAGGCTTGTCTAAATCACTCCAACCAGATGGTTGCTGGATACTACGACAGTGCAGCGGCTCATGCAGACTCTGGCCAGAAACTTCACACAGCAACGGCATATTCCCTGGTGCTAAAGGATTTCAATACAACTATGCTTGTTCACTCTCTGTCTTCTCCAGCAGGACTGTTAATACACCATTCACTCAATGACATGGCAGCCCACAGATGAAGTTGCAAGATTGGAAGCGCAACTACTTCCACGAAAGGACAAAACGACTTCATGCAGCGCGCCTTTCGTCATTCCATCCCTCTTCCAGCTTTTATGAGCAGTTTTGAACTCTCGAGCTACTTGGTCTGTTATTTCCATAGGTACGGTAAACACTGAAGTTTAGGAGTAGAAGGAAATGTTCTTGGAGATACAGATCAGTGTGGAGCGTCCTTCATCTCTTTCTTCATTTCCTCTGTCGGGAAGGACGTAAACACGTCTTTCAACTTGTCTATTGGAGCTGTCAGAAACGCTACCAGCGTCTCAAAAGGTGGTTCATTCGGGGCAGACGGATGAGCCCTGTGAAAAAATCTCAGCTTCAGCCGAAACAATCACACGACACAGCATACCTCGTCGGAACGAAGCGTTTCGTGGTCTTAAACTGAGACGCAGCTTCCTTGCTATGGTCAAGGTGTAGCTTCTCCTCCAACTGTGGCAGATCCTTCGTCTCCTCGCTGTTGTTATGCTCACGGAGCTGAACCATCATTCCTGCTCATAAGTTCGTCATACTCGTTCGTGCCAACATGCATGCTCTCCAGTTGTACGAGCATTATCTTGATTGACTGATGGTTTTATTGCACGGTAGCTTCATGGGATGGATAATGAAAAGCATGGGACTCGATGCGTACCTGATGATCTTCACGGTCGTGGTCCGCGAGTGCTTTGCCCGTGCGACCGATATGTTTCTCCATCAGGGGGTACACAATGATTTCCTCTCCGACTGCATGCCGGGCAACTTCCCAGGTCAGCTGGTTCGCCCATCGTTTCTGGGCGTCGGTGTCCCCGGCGTGTTTTCGGAACCGGTCGTAGTAATCGTACATCTTTGTTTGCGCAGTTTGCATTACTAGGTACTTGTTGCAAGCGCGGACCGCAGAGGGATGGGCTTACCTCTTGATGATCATGAGCGACTGCATCTCTGAGAGGCGTGCGCGATGTCGCGGTAGTGGTAGTGGTCATGGCAGCACGAAAGAGAAGTGCCGTTGGGAGTGTAGTTGCGGAGCAGACCCGGGCTGTCGTTCGCGAGAGTGCGGGGATGTTAGCAGTGGCTAATGCTGGAGTTCTGTACAACATGGGAGTCGGAAGTTACTGTTCTGTTTAGCCAAGTTGGCCCTGAGCGAGAGCTTGACCTTCATGACGTTGATCGATCAGTACGTCAGGTCTGTCAGGACCAGCGATCGCTTGGTCAGATCTTCAGACCTCAAATAGGATCGGAGTTTGATACCTAAACGACACAGATCTTTTTCTGGTATACCTGAAAACTCGCGTGTATCGTCCAGATCTACGGATATTCAACACGATCCCCATTTCAGTACTCTAAACTTCTACCGTCCGAACTCATCTGCCAAGCCTAGTATCTCCGCCGTCCAATTCATCTGCTGACCACTCTTTTCTCTCACTCTCTCCCATCACCCCTCTCCACTCTAGCCTATCGACATGTCGAGCCAATAGTTTCTATCACTTTACAGCACAGTGAATGATCAGATCTAGTGTGATGTCACACCACGGTAATGCAAGTCGCGAGGACTACCTTACATTATAACAATGTGTAAAGAGCAGAAACATTGGATGAACTAAATTGTCAGTGGACAGCAAAATTGTCTAGCCTAGCACAGGTCCATAGGTGAATGACGTAGGCCGTCGTTCAGAGTATAATACTATGTAACCAATCCGTGGACACAACTTCAATGTCACAAGGTGTCGTGCGGTTCAAGCATACCCAAAGGACTCTACGTGGAGAGTCACGCTAGGGCCACCATTGAGAGCAGGACCCGACCAAGGCAGCCGTAGTGCGTTGCGAACCACCCGGGCCATAGCATTAGGTCCACATACTTCAGTGAAGAGGGGCATCAATCACGATGGAACGCCCAGCACATGAAACAAAGGAGGCTCACCGCTGACAGACAACCTCCCCGTAGTTGAGTTGATTTCATCCTCAAGTATCCTCTTCAAATTCGGTCGTCCGCTAACCATTTTCAACCAGGATGTCGAGAGAAGAGGCTCTTCCGGTACGTCGAATGGATTTGGAGGGTTATCGATAGTGTTTTGGTCCTCGAATGGGTTCGGAAGTGCGGCAGTCGACGCTGGTAAGTTTGGAAGAGCGCCACTGGTGAGGAAGATTCGTATTACGATCTTCAGGCCCGGGGTGCGAATTTATTTGCTTTGGTGAACGCTTCTTCAACCCACTGGAGAAAGTCTAACAGCGGATCCAAGGTCATTGCGTTGTGTATGAAATTGGCTAAGGCTCTTACCAGCATCGCGTATGGACCAAATTAGCACGACTCGACGGCAGCGACTTGATCCATTTCTGACGGATCTAAACAATTGTCAAGGAAGAAGCTCGATATCATACGCGTGCCACATACTGGATAATACTGAGGAAAGCTGGCAGTGTGTACGTGATTCCAGTCCCTCCTAGAGGTCCTCGTTAACCGGTAAACTGATGCTGATCATGATATCAAAAACTCACCTGCAATGAGCAGCGAAGTGTCATAACAGCCTAGATTCGCAGCATCTCCATAGGGTCCATCGACGTACACCTTCACTGTCTCACGCCGCGCTGCGATGTCCTTCAGGCGCCTCGTGAACCCATTCCTGACACCGATGAGAAACACGAGTTCCTTCTGATACGGGGAAGCTGGATCGCCTTCTAGGGCCCTCGCTTCTGGAGCGAACAACGTAGAATCAACGCTGGAAATACTGAATGGGTGTGCCTCAAATGGAAGCTTTGAGACGGAGGGCATAATGAGGTATGCGAATTGCCCCGGTGACCAGTGGAAATTACTTGGTCGCCGAAATCTCACTCGAACGAGTTTGTCGGACAGAAGTTCGGTAGTCGCGTCCATTGTACCCGATTTCTTGGTGAAGTATGCGAGGTTGTAATATATCAGGCGGGCAGTACGTATCAAACGGTCAAGTGCCCAGATTATGAATGCGGGCCAGATGTAGTATGTGAAGCTTATACCGCTAGCTTAATGCAGTTAGAGGAGGTTTAATGGTCGTGTGAACACTGGGACATGCCTGAAATCGTTGATGTGCAGAATGGTGGCGAGCATGATTACTCTAAGCATAGTAGTAAGATGTCTGTGGGCGATTGAAGTTTTCCGGCTTACATTACAGCAATGAAGTGCACGTAGAAGAAAAGCTCATACGCCCACTCCCGAATTGGGCGAAGCGACACAAGCGCTAGGGCCCCAAAGGCCAATCCAGCAACGATGCCAAAAAGTTTAGATGTGCTCGAAGCAGGTCCATAGCTTGACAGCTGGTAAGTGTCGGCCACCTCGAATCGCATCAAGATACATACAACGAGAAATTGCTCGTACCGCCGAGCGCATGGATTCCTACGAGCACCAGGCAAGCTCTAGCTGTGAGCCTATGCATATAATTGAGCTATATTGGTGTCAGTCTGGGCATTTTTGAAAAGGATTTGCGGAGATTATGTACCTTGTCTGGACCGATCCCTGTGATGACTATGGGGGATATAAATGGAGTTGTTGGGCACAATACAACGAGTTACTTTGGTACTCACGCGATACGATGTTGTTTTTGGTCCCAAGGATTGTGATGAAAGGAAATTGGCTCGCCGAAAGCAAACCTGCACGGCTGCACCAATTCAGTGGCTCACCGTCGGGATTAGAGGCTGTGAGAGTTATAAACCTCCATACGAAAGGAAATAACAAACAGCAATATTACAAATGAGGTAGGTCCAGATGAACAACAACGCAACGTATGCCAATGCAGCGAACACCTCCGCCATGTTAAATATGTAGGAGCCAACACCCACCGTTGTCCGGAAGGCAACAGTTCGATAAGAGTTCACGACCGCAAGTGGTAGACTGAGAACAGATGTTCCTCGTGTGGAAGCTGGCATGGACTCTTCGTCCCTAATAAAACGTCGACGGCTGGCAAATTTGGAGTGAAAGAAAGACCCCCATTGGAAACAGCCAACCACGAGCAGGACAACAGTAAGAATGAGGTAGGGTTCTGCGGGGTAGAGCACGATTCCCTGAATACCCGGGGATCCAGGTATAACTGTGCTAGAACCGTTGAGGGCCATGGTCGAGTTGGCTTTGGTTAACGCGAGAAGATTGTTTGGAATGGATTCTTCTTAAAGGAATAAAAACACTGCCAACCCTAAGCTGTACTGAGTGAAACTTAATCAACATCAGGAATTTGACAAAGTTAGTACGAAGGAATTTTATTTAGGATGTGGTGTGGGACAGGCCTAGGGCTTGGTGCGCAGACAGGCACGATGCTGAAATTCACACGCGGTCAACTCGCCTGCAGCTGATTATTATGTAATGTAACAAACAGCGTGAAACCTATTGGTCGGAAATCGTGTTATGTGATCATGGAAGACAGACGTCCAGCAGTTTCTCCGTCCATGTTACAGCGTTTAATCAAAGCACGGACCATCCTTTCCCCTTTCGGGGGGTTTCTATCACGTAGGAGTCGTCCGAGAGCCCCTAGTAGCCTCGCAAACCATGCGTCTGATGCGGCCACTGGCATCGCAAACCTCCCGTTGTTGTAGTGCTCCGACAAGAGCTTGAGCATCGCGGTCCTCGATTGAGCGGACTTGTCAACTTCGTCTTGTACTCCGGTAACGCAGGCGTGCCCAACGCTGTGTATGCCAAACTCCTTGACGTACGTCTCGTTCCTCACCCACCAGTCCTCCATTTCTACTTCCCTCTCCAGATTTGTGATCACCAGGGCTACGGGCACCTGTTTATTGCACAGACCTTCGTAAAACAGTTGGTAGTTGCTTGAGTGGTCGTAGTAATTCTACTGCCCCGTATACAGAACAGTAAGAGATTGACCCCCCCTCCCTCGCTCAACTTGTACAAATGAGCGCATGGGCTTTTTGTTGGCAGTTAGATATCCATTGTCCCCCATCTCGGGCTCCTCGAGGCCAACTGTATCCCATATTTTGACGTCTCTTCCTTCGATGGAAAAGACGTAGTCTCTGGAGTCCATTGTGCAATTTTCGAACATCACGAGAAATTCTCGCAACCGGTAGTCTGGCGATCAGGTTGATGATGGAGCTTTTCCCGACTCCTGTTTCTCCAAAGACGAATTGCATTGAGGGAGTCTGCACCATGATACCATGTGTTTGCTCGTTACTCCCAACGATTCAAATACTTGGCTTACCCTTGCATGAGGACATTTGTACCAGTGGGTTTGTCTATGACGTATTTCTGGAACAGTTCCGAGTTGGAATGGGTGCAGAGTGAGAGACTGGCGCCGAAATCGTTTACAGGTGCTGAGAAAGCTTTGAGAAGCTTGACTCAACGTTGGTTGTCTGAAGGCATGTCAAGTCCCATGAGATGCAGTGTAAAGACGTCCTGGTTCCATGATGGTTGGGCCAAGGGTCACTGGCTATCAATTGATGCGGATCTCGCAACCAGGAGCCTGGCAGCAACAACGTGCAGAGCATGCTGGCCATATTGCGTTTAGCGAACGACTGAATTCGACGGACATATAAACTTCGTACACGAAGTATATACTATGATCAAGTTACACGCTGCGGTGAGCACCAATCTGATTCCAGTTACAGTCACGGATCGTGGCCAGTCTGTGGATTTAGCACGTTGTCAATGCACAACTTGCAGGACCAAAAAAGAACGCCTCGTGGATGCCTTGTGGCGATGCATGATGCGAATGAGGGGTGGGCAAGGGCATCGCTGACGACTGGATCCTTTTCCATACACTTCCGAGTCGTAATTCTGGTCTCTGCTCCTGAGGTCCTTAAACGGGGGACTGTAGAAACTCGAGACATACGTTCTATTGCGCTTGGATTCAGACGAGGATGACAAGAAAACCTGAGGTGAGAGCATCGTGACCGGTCACCGAATCATACCTACTAATGATCCATCCTCAAGGACACCCCATTCAACGTCGTCTTCATTGGAGAATCGGGCGTCGGGAAGAGCTCGGTTATCCAGAGAATTACAGACATTCCGATAAGCGAAATCAACAATGATGCAGTGACAGTTACTACAGCCTCCACGCCTTACACCGCGATCATTTCTGCAAACCGATATAAAATCTGGGACACACCTGGCCTGGGTGGTGGAAATGAGGGTGGCGTCCAAGATGGGAAGGCAGAGAAGAAGCTGAAGACGCTCCTGTCCGACCTCATGCGGACGGAAGGAGTCCATTTGCTTGTGTTCTGCATGCGGAAGGGACGACTGACTGCACTTTCGGAGCGCTTTTACGAAACTTTTGCGCTGGGAGTATGTGGGGGAAGGGTGCCAGTGCCGGCAGTGACTGTGATCACAAACTTGGACAACCAAGCTGAAAGGGATGCATGGTGGACTCGAAATAGTTCCGCGTTCAGAAGGCACGGGATGACGTTCTGTGGTCATGCATGCGTAGGCTTCGCACCAACGGACCCAACAGGAGCGGACACATTACGATCGTTGATATTCCAGCACGCCGATGAAAGCCCCACAACTCGACCCAACCTGAAACTTGAAGAGGAAGAGGCTTAGAAAGGCCGGGGTTGCATTGTCGCATGAGCTTGTCTAATAGTAACCTAACACCTCCGGTCCATAATCAAAGTTGATGACTTGGGACAGCAGTATTAGTACACTCACATTTCATGCGTATACGAGAAGAATATCGTCCAGTACTCTCAGTCGCAGGGACTTGACACATGCCACTGGCAAGTTACGGTGCGTGGGCAGCGACTCGGACTCGGAAAAGGGGATAGCTAAAGTCGCCCAGAGATAACATGAGACAGAAGGGATGCGGGATACCAGACGACGATGAACGGGACGTTCGAGAGACTTTCAAACATGTTTGTCCGACGTGGACTGCAGAGGCAGACCGTTAGTGTAGCCTGGTGACCAGCTCTGAGGCAAGCCATCGATACACTAGTAGTAACTGGTATGAACTAGTCACTAGACTGCCGTTAGCGCGTCACGGACGATACAGTCACGGCTTTCTTCGTTCATCTTTGGCTCACTTACAGTATTACGCCAGACACACTTCACAAAGTGAGACTGAACACCAGCAAAATGACGGAAATTAAGGCGGGAAATCCCAAACGAAGACGAACTGGAAAGGAAAATGACGGAAAGCAACAGGCGGCATGGTGAAGCAGGCGAGAAAGCGGGGTCACGGAAAACGTCGGGACTGGTCAATTGAAGGACTGGTGGAACAATAGCTCGCAGATGTTTAACGGAGATGCCGAGGAATGATGGGAGCGCATTTGGAGGTTGGCAGGCAATGCCGCAATTGGCAGGTGCGGACGGGAGCTGAGCGCTGAGCGCTGAGCGGAGACTGTCATGTTCCCAATCAGGATTCAGGACTCTGGTCGCTTCGCACAATTTTGGTGGGCAGCTTCGCCAGAACCGCTGTCAGTCTGAACCACCGTATTTCGTCTATATTCCGAGTCAAATTTTCCCAAGGTCTCCTCATCACGCTGGGGAGACCTGGCTTCGTTTTGTCTTCGCGCCGTGCATCTGGCCGAGATCAATTAGTCTTTAGATGTCTCTAAATATAGAGATATAAGCGTGTCACAGCGAGTCAGATTGTTCGAGTTTGTGGGTGTGCAGAGCATCTGGATGCCCGCTGCCATTCAGTCCTTCGGGCTGCATCAGAGCAGACGGCGAGGAATTTTTAGTAACTCCCGCAGCAGGCCGCATCTAGCTGTCCCACTGGCATACCATAGGCGTTTATGTGGAACAAGCATACTTAGACAGCGCCCTCGGAATTTTTTTGTCGGATGTGGTGCCTGAGGAGTGGGATCTGGATTGGCGCACAGGGTCGATGCTGGGAACGGTGACAGGATGGTAGTACAGTGCCGTTGTTGGAGTAGAGCTGGAGATCTGAGGTGATAGTGATACGTGGCGGCGGATCCTCCAATATAGCACTGCTCTATGCTCCTGCGCGTCGTGAAGAAAACACGGTATGTATCCTTAGCGACAAGGGAGTTGGATGGATCAATATTGGACTTCAACTCGATCCATGAGAGGGGTGGAGCAGATAGGTTACATAATGTAGCATTGAATGGTTGAAACGTTGATGGGGCATAATGAGGGAATATTGGTGTCATGCACCTCGTGGAGGTCCATTGTTCATTTGGGGGAATGTTTCACCTGCTCTGCGCCCGCATCCCAAGCTTCTTCTTGGACGAGTCGTTGGAGTTAGTATTCCGGCTTCTTTATTAAGCTCGCCCCGCCTCTTCGAGATGCCTGTGCCGTTTTGGCAGCGCGCTGGTGGATCCAATCTGCCTTCAGAGCGCCGGCGGATGTGCACGTGGTGGCACGGGAGATCGCCTGAATTAAATCAAGCTGAAGCAAATCCCCCCCACCGTTGACTAGGCATCCTTGTCCTCCCAAATAACAGCGAGTTTCAAGCCTTTATTGCCTTGCGACAGCGGCTTGTCGGTAGGTCCGCGGAGACTCGGAAGAGAACAGTCTGACATATCTACATACCGATTCTGGGGAGGAAACGCTGGAACAAAAGCAAAAAACAAATGCCACTTTCGACATGTCACTGACAGGGTAAAGGTCTAGAATTTGGTAATAGGTTTCACACGCGGTAGAACTGATAGTACTATGGATTAACCTTACAAACTATTGGGAAAAACAAGCCCCAGTGCCATGGAAGTAACGCCAATATCCAGGCAATAGATGAGCAAGAGAAAACCACAGCTTTGTATCGCATCAATCAGCTTCAAAGGAAGATAACAGATTTAAGGTTATAGACTCACACTATAGAGCTTGCATGACATCCGGTCCGCGTGAGCACTTTGGAGCATCATAAATCTCATGCCTACGAGACCAGCATATGCGACAAACGCGGCACTGCATATGACATCGATCTTCCACACACACGTCAGGCACACGGACCACAGTGGCAATCCGACCATTACTGAGGCCCGAGCTAATGCGGGAAAAACGATCGGTAGCGTCTTTCTCCCTATGAGACGATCGCCCTCTTCGTCTTTGAAATCCTGGCAGTGCAGAGTGGTAGCAAATATTGCCACGCTTAAGCCAACAGCAATCATGGCGACTGGTTCCACGTGGGATCTCTTGCATCCTGTTTGCCATAATTAACGGTACGGCAGCAGAACAACGCAAGAAACCCACCAGCAATCAGAGTGCCACCGAGTTCGAACGATGAATACCCTACTGCAGTCATCACGTTCTTCGAGAACCAGTGCTCGTGTCCCTGAAGTTCGTTATACCAAATGACCAGCGACGCAATTACCACGCTAACGCTGAATACGTGAGTGCTGTACATGGCAGACAGCAATAAGGATATCGGAATAAGCGACCAGCGCAGGATTGTAGCGTCCCGAATGCTGATGAGACCTGCGGGAATGGGACGGAAGGACTTATTCTTGCCGTCCTCTTCCGGATCGAGTACTTGGTTTGCGACATTGAATTGCAGGATATGTATCCATATCCAGAAAACCACATGAGGGAGACGCATGGGATCACATAGTGGGGCGGCGGCTGCGGCGAAGAATGTCTGAAAGGACGGAGCCTCAGAAAGCGAACACAGGGAATGATGCAGGTGATTACCGTTGGGATGATTACAGTGATTATATCCGCCACCGAGAAACGGTAAAGTACGCGGAAGCAGTGTCCAATGCTCTGCCAGTATGCGAGTCCAGTCATGTTGGAGTGGTGAACTTGATTTTGTAGGAGGGGGGGATGCCTCCAAGACTCGAGAACCGGTGTGATTAAATAGATGTCCTGAATATGGATCGCACAGTCGAAACTCACCTGAAAATTAACCAGACATCTTGCAGGGTGTGAACAAATCAAAACCAAAAACGGAGTGTCGATTAGATGAGAACATACAATCGTGCCCCGATCGTTAGACGGCATTTGGTGCGCATACTTGAGCCGGTGTCACAGAGATACAGTATGTCTTTGGCTTCCAATTAGCCACCGGAAAGCAATGTTGTTCACTGCCCCGGGAAGTGCCGATGTTGCGCTTGTGGCAGTATGTGCTGGTGAATCGGAGGTTTTGATCGAGTTTGGTGTGGGAGGTAGTATAAAACAGGGGCTTACTTATTGTTGCCTTTTACGAAAAGGAAAGATATTATTGGGTGAGGCACGTCCATGGCTGAGTTAAGCGAAGAGGTCAATGTCACAAGTCGTCATGACATTTGTGCCTCTTCATACACATGCTCGCTACCTGTGCGCTCCTGTTCTCTCTCGCAATTCTTGAGGCAATCCATGAACCACTGTGCACAACGGCTTGGCAGGTCGTTGGCGAGTGCCCCAGACTCGGAGTCGGCGACAGTTCCGAGGTCACCGTGTTACCAGCGCTCGCATCTCGACTTTGGCTGTGGCTCAAATCCTGCTGCACGCTCGCACAGGATGTGTCAACACAATGTCCCGTTGGCCATGTGGTCTCGTCACTATAACCCTACCACAGGTCCACAGGTCAAATCCGAGGATCGGCGGAGCCATCGTCGGTAAAGGCAAAGAGTCAACATCAAGTAGTAAGTCACGTTGGACCCGGACGGAGAAGGAGACCCAAGGATGTGGATGGAAGGATGAATTACTCGCTAGCTACAAAGACTACCTCTGGCCTTGGACTCCAGCCACTGCGTCAGGACTCCAGTCACTGCCAAGGGACTCCAACGTTAATCATAAATGCAGATCTATGTATTCGTCGAACCCCGCACCGTGGCTTCCTTGCTCTCTATCTCGCTCTATAATCATGTATATCCTATCGCAAGTGCGCACCGAAGATCGCCGATCGTCCTCGCAATGTTGTTCACGATGATTGGGTGGTCCCGAGGAGCCAGTGATGAGGTCAGCTCGCTCAAGATGCGCACGTGCACTACGACAGCAGGCTTTCCATCGCCGCCACGAAAAAGGAATAGACCAGCTTCCAAGGACTCGGAGACAGTGAGGCATAACACTACCAGGCTTGCGATGCTGCCTTCGAACAACTTGGGAGAGAAGCGCATGCTCAGATCTCTGCTGTACGGACGGGTTCTGGAAAGACAGAGGGCCGCCGCCATTCATGCTATCACTGACTCACGGCAGCGTGTTTCTCTATCCGCGGTCAGGAGATGGCGGCGAGATACATAATGTTATTGAACAAAGTCCACTGTCCGACAGTCTTCCATCGAAGAAGCTGACCCACCGGTTTGTGTAAAGCCGAAACAGAACGCTGTATGGCCATGAAATCTGCGGACGAGCTATTCGATCAACTCACCGGACAGATAAGAACACAAAGGCTATGATGACGCCGGTAGTTTCTTGTACATACTACTTATCAACCACGAAGATTCTACCTTGACACTTGAAACAACAAATATCACGACAGCAGAAGGCTTCGATGTGATTGTGCTCTGCCAGTGTGTATAATGTCGCCTTTTGTCTGTCACAGATACCAGGACCCTTCGCTGCATGTGCGGCCTATCGCAGGTGTTCACCAAAAGAGGCTATGCCTCGGTATTGATGCTCTATAAGGCCACCTCTCGCACATGCACCGGCACACTGAAGCAGACTCACATGGCCACTTTTTTATCTGTCGCAGATATAAAACCTGCACCTATCACAGGTGCCCATTTTCTTCGAGCCGCCTGGTCCTAATTCCGAGCTGCGCCAGACTCCTTATCACTGGGTGTCGCAGCTCGTGCAGACCCCTCAGCAATGAAGAAATGATTCAGGTATACGAATGTATGTTCCCAGCACAAAGGAAATAACTTAGCAGTACCGAGACGTGTCATCTCTCACTCGTTAACTTGTACCAAACGGGTGAGTTTCTCGGCTCCCCACCTAGGCGTTATGTTTAGTGGGAGCTGCATGGGGTGTCATTCCAGAGTCTGGAAGTAATATGACTCGAAGAATGCTTACGATACGAATCCTATGGTGAACCACAGTGTAATATAGATGGGTTGACACTTCTCGTCGAGAGGAGCTTCAAACGAAAACATCACGAGCACATGCGTTATAGCGGACCACACAGATTCTTCTGCAAGGTATCCGTATGCCTGCCAAAACTGAAGACGTACCAGACAGTGTCATCATTCAAATAGCCTATCTCGTTGAAGAATCGACTGGGGTTAAAGACAGATGGACAAGGATACCTGGCCTCCTCGTATGTCATCGCCCTGACGTTGACATACGACTCATCAGGTCAGAAACGCAAAGCGGAGT
This sequence comes from Melanogaster broomeanus, assembly GCA_014904935.1. Taxonomy (NCBI): domain Eukaryota; kingdom Fungi; phylum Basidiomycota; class Agaricomycetes; order Boletales; family Melanogastraceae; genus Melanogaster; species Melanogaster broomeanus. Next base: position 8,278 of record MU123822.1, on the reverse strand, counting down.
GAAAGAATGAAATACGTGGTTGGGACTGACTCGTTAAATCGTAAGCTAGTATGGTTGTCGCTAATATTGCAGCAGTAACAATATCAGAAATCTGGGTTCTGCTCGTAGGACTCGGGTGCCACTGGAGCGTCCTTGTGTGCTTGTAGAATTTCAGGTGAAACACAGTCACATGCGCCACAGGCACTGATGAGTAGCGTTGCAGGATACCATTATGGGTTCTAAGTATCGGGTGGGGGCAGCAGGGTGGCGCTGCCGAACCGAAATCGATCAACTGTAAATTATGTGGACTGGCACCTCCAAACTGTGCACGATCGACATCAAGCAGGATGTCGATGAGCTGTTATGCACGATGGGATTAGAAGTTAGAACGTACACGTCTAAAATTCAATTTGTATTCAGACCCGAACATGCAAAATACTGTCAAGCGTGGTTCGAGGCATGATGCGACTTCGCGTCGTTTGTGTTGAACCAAACAGAACCCAAGTCGAGACAATTTGCAAAGCTTGGAACCCAGCGCAACACGCGTCACTTTACTGTACCACCTTGAGGTATTGTACAGAGTTGGCTGGGCTGTGAGCGAGGCACGAGCGCACAGCGCTTGGGCTGTGTATGAAAAGGTGTAGCTGGGCTGACTATCTACTTGGGTACCTCATCTGTCGTCCGTCTCCGAAGATGGGGACCAGGATGTTTCGGGCCAGAGGCAGAGTAGGGGGCGGGTGGTAACGGCGGTTTCGAGCCTGCGAAAGCTCTCGTCAGGGGGCTGCCGCTACCCCGACCGCCGCCCTTCCAGGGCTGTTTAGGATGACTACCAACTAAGCGTTGGCTAGATAGGCCGGGAGTGAGATTCCGACACCTCGCGCGATGGAGGGGGATCCGACCCTGTCTACGGTTGGTTCACAATTGGGAGAGGGAATGGTGGTGGAGGAGGTCTTCTGCGCCAGGTAGAGATCGCGATGATGTACCCATGAACAAGGTTCATGCCACCAAACCGGCTGGCCAAACGTGGCACCTTTTGGCACTTTGCCACGCCGGGACTTTTTCGCTCCATCCATGCAGCGGTAACCTGAATACACAGGCAACAAACATCCCTCTCCAGCCACACCTATTGGCAGCCTCAGCGACTGCGAAATACTGCAACTAATTCCAGCTGACCTTGGAACATCCTCAAAGTTTCCAGGTACAACACCCGATGCTGTACTTGTCATCATAAAATCAACCGCAAGAACAAAAAAGCTCTTATATGCCCCGAACGGGACTAAGACTTGACATAGATGCTGCATGTAATCCGTGGGTGACGGAGCGTGAGTGAAAACCTGATTGGCGTGTGGACCTGTTCACTGCCTCGGACAACACCGCGTCGGATCGACATGCTCTAACTTGAACTGCCTCGACAACACCGCGTCGGATCGACATGCTCTAACTTGAAGACGGTGGTGCCCCTTTGTACCACTCCTTGCGCTGCGCTTCTCACGTGTCCTTCCTACCCTTCTCGAAAAGTGGGACTCGACGCTACTCAGTGGTCGCGATCCTTTGAGAGTCTCAGGCTGGATAATTCCTCCTTCTATATCCATGTATTTCTCGCGCTTGTTGGCGGGCTTGCGGTTGGGGCCCCGGGTAATTATCCGCTCAAACAGCTTTGACTCCACTTGGATCCTTGTCGGACTTTCCACTCCCGGAGTGTTATCTCAATCCAACCTTCTGCAGGAACGTCTAACAGCATGCTCGTCGTTGCTGGGCTTGGCATGTGAATCAGGTTGCTTGCCGTATCAAGCCAGAGTTTTCGCGACGCTTGAGGACGTCCAGTCAACACTTTTTACCGGCTTACCTAGGTCCGAGGGTTGTGTAACCAGCAAGTATACCGTCAGCAATATCGAACGTGGTTTTCCGACTTTTGGCGTAAGGACTGGAGGGCAGCGGTCTGGAGAAACTGCAAGGTGTGGCACATAAAAATGAGCTTTTGACATTTTGAGTCTTAACCATTGCAAGTGACCCAGCCTGAGATAACAGGTGAAAACTGCGAACATTTGACAGAGGGCAACGAACCAGCGTACAAAATCGAAGTTATCTGAGTGATCGACCTTCTCCTGGACGAAGTTGCTCTCTTCCGTCACCACTGTGGATGGGTCCTGGCGGTAATAAAAGCCCATGACGAAGGAAATGTGACACCAGAGCTTGGCAGGGTGCCAGTGTCGCGACCTGGAAAAACAGGCCATCGGTCCTTCGCTGTGGATGGTTGGTGATGGAAACCCACGGATAAGCTGAGGAGGCGTGACAGGCCACCCCATAAGAACGACCGACCTGGCCAGTTGAACAGGACTGCTTATGGCAGTAGCCATGGCGGCCAGTCCCACATCAGTGTTGACTGTTGACAAACGAGCGATTCGGCCGCCGATACTGAGGCAAGAACACATAAAGCCGTCCACCCTCACCTAACCGTGATGCCATCAATCAATTATCCGCAGTCTCCTAGGCGAGTGGCGATCCTTTGAGCTCAGAAGCGAGTCTCTCAACAACTTCTCTTCCATCGGAAAAGAGTATGTGCCAGCATGTCCAGCACCACCTGCCTTCAAGTTGAAACCATTGGCAAGGCTTACTAAAGGCGCTGGCAAGTCAGCTCTGGTCTCGATTTCCGTGAACCATCTTGCGTGAGTGCTGTTCAACGCGTTTGAACTCCAGTGACTTGTTGGATTTCCGATATGTCGCGAGTTAATTGAAAACGGGCCCAAGGGCATCCGTCCAGTGGCACCGTGCACGTCGACTTGACAAAATGAGCACAGACTCATGGGAAGCTTCATCAGCCACGTGTATCCTATCGCGCCATACCTGTCATTATAATGGCCTCTGTAGGTCCAACTGTCCAAGACTCGGACCGTCAGGTTGTCATTTATGCAAAATCGGTGTGGCCTCGTGTTGTTTGGCAGGCTGGGATGTAGGTTTGTGGAAATGGAAGACACTGATAAACTGCACCGGGTACTGGACCGTTTCCGATAAGTGGTCATCAATATTTGGCATTGGACTCGATCAACATCCAGTGCCGTGGCAGCTAACTTACCACTATCTAGCCTCAATGCAACATCCTTGTTATGATGATGAGTAGATCCCCGCAGATCAAGAAAGCACTGCAAACCTTGTACATAATTGAAGGCGTGGTACTTCAAGTTCCTGAACTTACCGTCTGAGGAGAGCCTCGGGCAACAAATTTCCGCCATGCCAGTGCCAGTGCACCATAGTGCTCGGTATCATACCAGATGCATGTCCGCAGTGCAGTCGTTGCTGTGCTGCGCTCGGACAGCCAGGCCTTTGACATCGGGCATGCACCAGTAGATTGCTTGCCAAACAGGGAACCGAGAAATTAAACAAGGAAGTCTAATCTGACTGCACAGGTCCCATCGGAATGATTTCCCACCGACACCAACTGCGGGACTGCCGACGGGATGTTTTCCTAAAGGCAGTCCCCTTATCTTCAGTAATTTATCTCCCGGTTTCTGTTTGAGGCCCGGCCCGGGCCTGGAAGCTGGATATTGAATCTTGCTGGTGGTATCGGTGGTGAGCAATCAAAAGGGAACTTAGTTTGACAGGACCATATGTAACTACTGATTGTGGCACAGAAGCATTGGGGGATATGTAAAATAAATTACACATTCGGATTTTCACGGATCTGGTAGCCAAACCCGAAGTTTGAAGGGCAGGGGAATTTGGTAAAGTACGGGCGATGATTATACAGTGTTTTTCCACTATACAGCTACGTATACAATATTGTCGCGTAGGTAGAAGCTGATACCCCTACAATCTAATTTGCAAAACAAGCCCCGGCAGTGCCATGGAAATAACGCCAATATCCAGGCAGTAGATGAGCAAGAGAAAACCATAGCTACGCACCGCATCAATCAGCTTCAAAGGACGATAACGCGATCTAACGTTATGGACTCACACTATAGAGCTTACATGACATCCGGTCCGCCTGAGCGTCCTGGAGCATCATGAACCTCACGCCTATGAGACCAGCGTATGCGACAAACGCGGCACTACATATCACATCGATCTTCCACACACAGGCCAGGCAAAGAGACCACAATGGCAATCCGACCATCACAGAGATCCGAGCCAATGCGGGAAAAACGATCGGTAGCGTCTTTCTCCCTATGAGACGATCGCCCTCCTCGTCTTTGAAATCCTGGCAGTGCAGAGTGGTAGCGAATATTACCACGCTTAACGCCAGCGCAATCATGGCGACTGGTTCCAAGTGAGATCTCTTGCATCCTGCACCCCATAGTTAGCCGTGTAGCAGCACATACAATTGAAGAAACCTACCAGCAACTAGAGTCCCACCAAGTTCAAACGATGAATAGCCTACTGCGGTCATCACGTTCTTCGAGAACCAGTGCTCATGTGCCCGCAGTTCGTTGTACCAAATGACCAGAGACGAAAGCACCACGCTGACGCTAAACACGTGAGTGCTGTACATGGCAGACAGCAATAAGGATATCGGAATAAGCGACCAGCGCAGGATTGTAGCGTTCCGAATGCTGATTAGACCGGCAGGAATGGGACGAGAAGGCTTATTCCTGCCGTCCTCCTCGGGGTCGAGCACTTGGTTTGCGACATTGAATTGCAGGAGATGTATCCATATCCAGAAAATCACATGAGGAAGACGCGAGGAGTCACATAGTGGGGCAGCGACTGCGGCAAAGAATGTCTAGAACAATGGAGTCTCAGAGAGCGAACACAGCGAGTGGTGCATATGATTACCGTTGGGATCATGGTGGTGATCATATCGGCCTCCGTGAACCGGTAAAGTACGCAGATGCACTGTCCAATGCTCTGCCAGTACGCGAGTCCAGTCATGTGGGAGTCGTAAACTTGAATTCGTAGAGGGTGAAAGGCGTACGAAGACTCGAGAAACTGCTGCGAATAAATAGAAATGGCATTGGCGTCCGTGTCCTAAATACGGACCTAGTGGTCCTCAAGATCAACGAGGCGATATCTGTTTATCAAAGCCGAGAACCCGGGACGTCAACCTGATATGTAGTACCATTCTCGTCGGAGTGACGAACTGCTGTGAACGGCCGTTGAGGGAACATACCTAGTTAGGCAGGAGCGAGCGTGTAGTTTGGTTCCGTCTTCTAGATACCGCGAAAGGCGATGATGCAAATCCACGAGATCACGCTTCACACCATTGGCAGTTAACTCCGGAGAGCCACAACTGAACGTGTCTGATGTTATCTTTTGCCGAGCAGCAAGGATCTCTCGGAACCTTTTGAGGGTTTCCCAGGCATCGGTAGGTATGGGACCCGGCAAGTTATCGAGCACATTTTTCTTTTTGGCAAATATTGTAGCAGTACAGCATCACCTGGATATGGAATTTTCATTCAGTCCCAGATAGAAGCTGAGTCTTCGGCTCACATGTTGGGTTCTGAAAGTACTACCCACAGGAACGGCGGAGAAGCTTAGAAATAAGCGGCGCTTTCTATGATCTATCTGGTACCTCTTCGATTGATCAGATCAAAAGAAGGCCCACAAGGAAGACAGCAGAGTAAAAAAGCCATCAGCAGTGCCTACAGTTCGTAATGCAGTGGGAACTCTCTTACTGTTCTACAACTGCCCTAAGATAATCTAACCGGAGCTGGATATCACACAGCTCCGAAGTTAGGACTGCATGTCTACGTTCTAGTGTGGAGATGACCTTATCCTCGTAAGCCGAGCGCTGATCCCGGTATTTGTTTCTCGTGATACCCCAGACAGCGAAGATGATGGTAGGCTGAGGAACCGCGTAGAGTGAGAGCCTGTTGTGGTGGGCGTAGCGCTTCTGCGACTTAACATCGACATGGCGGAGACAGGACGTGAGCTAGGGCTTGGGCTCGGAGGTCCCTCAGATCCTGACTCTGCCCCCTCGGACTCCGATGCGACGATCACGGGTGGGAAGTCCGACAGAGTCGTACGTCCTGTTGGTTACGATAGCTGGAAGTCCGAATCTCAGCTCTTTCTTGATGATGTTTGAGCGGCTCCTATGAATGGAATGGAGTATTCGTGGTTTCCGCCCACTGGCAAGAACTTTTTTTCGCGCGCTCATGCCGATACAGTCCACAAGTTGCTTCATTGCTTCTCGATCGGAGACTGCGCGACGCATTGCTGTGCGACGAATGGTGCTTGTCCGCGGAAGGGTATGATTAAGAGTCTCGTTGTATGGTCGAACTGGTGTTGCGAAGGCGTTCAGGTGGATGGATGCCACCTGGCTAAGTCCATGGGATGGATAAGGACTTGCTTGAACAGGAAGAAGTGGTCGAGAAGTTGTTAATACGTCTTTCACTCTCTGACCTGTGCTTCCATCCAACAACGGGAAAGCCTCTCGGGAGGGTCCCCAAGAAAATCCAATGAAGGCGGCGTCAGTCTGGGAAGACGAAGAGCCAGGAGACGTGCGAGGGGTAGAGCGGAGAATTGACAATCCCTGCGACATGTCAACAGACGACTGAAATAATGCAGAGAAAGCAAAAGGTTGTGAATGACTTTCGGAAGAGTCCGTTGCAGCTCCACATGTCATAGGAACAGGAGGGGATGTACGTGTGAAATGTGGTACATGAAGTCCTTGGGGTGGATCCTCTGAAAATTCGCAAGTCCTATCAGATACCAGGATGACGAGGTTGAAACGCCGAAACATACCCCTTCCAACAGCCAACCAGTGGATATCTTCGAAGAAGGGATGTTCTGTGATTTCCAGCACATCACGACGGCCGAGCCTCCGTCCTCGGTTGGTCAGCAGTCTTTCACGAGAGTCAGACACATTGATGACAATATTCACAAGACACCTACCGCTGCAACAGATCTCGACAGGAGTCCGAAATTGGGACAGACTGGTTGAATCGTAAGCTAGTCTAGTAGTTATTAAGATTGCAGCGGTAACGGGGAGAGGTAAAAAGAATACCTCGTGGTCCATTATTCTGAGATAAGTTGTTCTAACATCATTAGCAAAGAACGGCGCCACGCCGTACAAAAGCTCGTAGAGCATTGCTCCAAAGCTCCACCAATCCGTCTCTAAACCGCAAGTACTTGCTTGCTGCTGGGAGCTGGGGGAAGTTGTGTTGTGGTGAGAGAACTCAGAGAACTCGAGCGCCAGTAAGGCGTCCTCGTGCGCTTGCAGAATTTCAGGTGAAATATAGTCGCATGTGCCACAAGGCACTAATGAGTAGCGTTGCGGGATGTTCTGGCTTCCATCTGGCTCCGGGGGGAGCAGGGGTGCTACGGAACCGAAATCGATCAATTTTAAATGAAAGCTTGAGGTTAGAACGAAGTTATGTGGTTTGATGTCACTGTTCGATGGTCAAAAAGAGTCTAGCATCTTCGAATAAAGACCTACCGATGCGCAAATCCTCGAGAATGACACCAGTGAATTGCACAAACAGCCTGAGGGGCCCACCATCCCAAGTCAGCTTCCGACACTTTACCGTCATACGGACTGGATTCTAGCACATCCCATAGCGTGCCACCTTCCGCATAATCCATGACAAGGTTAAGATGAGATGAAGTCTGGAATGCGCATAAGAGGTGGGGCACCCAGAGAGAATTATCTCGCTTGGCAAGTAACAATATATCACGTTCGAGCTGAGGTGAACACTGCTGCTCGATTTCCCGAAGTCAACCATAGTACAGTGGCAAGATGACGCGGATTACTTCACGGGTTCTGAGAGCGAGGGACCTTTCGATCGACTTACGAACGTAGACACGCCCGTCAAGAAGACAGCTCACCGCATCAATCTGGAGCTCAAGCTCAAAGTGGGGAGACGGTGTGTAACGTTAATTGGCACCTACGACTCCAAATTGCCCATGATCGAGAGTACCAAGGACAATAAGATCTTGATCGGTGAAGCGCAGAGAATCAATCTTGATGGTCTTTGCTGTCAAATTGGTTGAGAAGGATAAATTTGTACGGTGGAGGGGACTAGAACATACCCGTTTTTCCAACTGCATTCTGACCATGCATGATGCGGTCAAGCGCAAGACCTTCGTCGTCGTCATTGCAAGTTTGTAGTAAGGAGCCGAGAAGATCCTTGCGTTCCGTCCATGTTAAAGACATTCATCAGGTCGTTTTCCTTTGTAATGAGGACAGAGTACGAGGCGTGAGTGAAGATGTGTAGCCTGCCAGTGAGTACAGTGACAACCAGTTGAGTGTGTTTTTTCAACATTATTAATAATTACTATAATAACAATAATTTTCATCGAACTCCGAACTCCCGGGCCGCTGGAGAGGCTGCTCATTCAACGCCCAGCGTCACAGCGTTGTAAG